>JAABKJ010006643.1:0-21745 GCA_011634705.1 Andricus grossulariae
TAATATACCTACCAGTTGTTTATTGTATTACTTCATATTTCAGACAGAGACACGGTATTTAAGACCAATTTATAGTTTAAATTAACTGATTTACTTAATTTAAGTTAAAAATGAAATTCAGTTATTATTAAAATTCAGATTCTTGTATTACTGTGTATCGTTCTCTAGCGTTCGGTTCTTTTACCGTTCTCAAAAGTTGGATTCTTGGTCAACCAAAGAAGTTTTTTTCCTTGAAAATTACTTGTTGTAACTGAGAATTGAACTATTCAATTTTTGCTTGAAAGCATATCTTTTTCAGTTCTAAATTTAACTGTTTGGTTGCAAATAAATCTTTTGTACGTAAAAACGCTGTTACTTCTCTGCAAAGTCATGCATTTTGTTTGTAAAGTCCGCTTTTTTGCTAGAAAATTAATATTGTTGCTAGGAAAATTAGTCTTCGTATTTACAAATTCATTGTTTTGGTTGACATTTCATCTATTTCAGTAAAATATTCATCATTTTAGTAAAAATTTGGCCTTCTTTCTGGGAACAAGTAAAAGTGGACGCTTGAAAAAGGAGGCCGAAAAACCCTGTTTTTTGGGATGTTTTCCCCTCTAACTATTGACAAAATTTGTTTAGGATAAAAGTGATCATATCGTGAAATTCGGAAAACCTTAAGCTTTCAAATGCTTTTTATTATACAATTCAGAGATTTTTTTATGCGAGTTGCAATAAAAAGAAGTGAGGGGCCTCGACATTTGGCGAATTTCAAACAATAAAAAAAGAATTTTGAAAAATAGGTTTCTTACTTAAAATTATGAATAGCCAACATATTCCGAGTCGATTATTTTGCAAATACGAAATATTTAAATGGCTCCGTATTATGAAAAATTATACACGGAAAAAAACTTGATATACCTTGCAAAAACCTGGAATTGTGAGGGAATCTCTGTTGGAACTGATTCAACATATCCCTATTAAAAAATAAACATTAATGATTTTTCTGAACAATGTGGATAGAAAAAAATTGAATTTGCGATTCTTTCAAATTCGGATCTCTGTACAAAAATTGAGGTATCTAAATTTTTTGGGCTGCTAGTAGTAGTTCAGGTTTAAGTTTTAAACTTTTTAATATTTTACAGTTACTATTCTGAAGTTCTAGTATTCATTTTTATTTTCAAATTATCAAATTCATTTCGTGCAAATAATTAATATTTTTACGATTTTATGGTTTAACCCCGTTTTGTGTTGAAACTTACGTAAACAATCAATTACCAATTATGTAAAATGAACGTTATAAATTTTGCTTTAATATGCAAATGCTCCTAGTTGGGTAACATAAAGTAATTGTATGGTCCTTTAAGAATAATACATTAAATAAGCTTATTTATGGATCATAGAATATTATGTTAAATATTTATAATATAATTTGTCCCTTTCTACTTTTAATAATTATTTTAATACGGATGAGTCACTTCATGATATAAATTATTAAGTGTCTCGCCCTTCTCCATCATTACGATTATTTTAATTTCATCGATTTTATTGTAAACTGGATCAATAAAACTTACCTTTTTTTCATTTGGTCGCTTAATAAATCTATTGTTACCTGTACCTTTTTATGGCCATTATTTATAATTGCTTTATTTTGTTTTAAACAAATATAAATAAAATATGAATGTCAAAGTTTCGAATTCGAAGGTAGTATTGAAAATATGTATTCACAAGCTGGTTTACATACTTGAAATATTTTATTTAATAGTATTTTCGCTATTTACATACATTTCAGTGTTTAATTATGTACAAATTACAAAAGAAATCTAATGTAAGCTTTATCTCAGATTCATGCATATTTACAATAAAAAATTCACATTAATTTATCTTGAGGAAGATAAGGTATTCGAAGTATTACAAAAATTTATGAAAATTATACTAACATAAAAGTGGGAAACTTTAATAAATCTGAAGTTTAATTTTTCGTATTTTTCACTTCATTAATTGCTAACTTAAACCAGAATATCCAACAATTCGATGATAACTCTAAATTGTCTTAAAAACTAATTGTTTTTACACATTTTTCTTTCATACTTTACATATCAATTTTGATGTTAATATATATCTAAGTACCAGATCCATTTCAAATTAGGTAGTTAAGTGCACTTAAAGTCTGTTGTCGACAAAATGTGTTACGTTTTGAGGAAATTAGATGACACATATTTGTCCGACTAAAAAAAACTGTTTCTGTGAAGTACTGGAATTTTGAAGTTTATCTTTAAAAAAACATAAATTTGTTCCTTAAATCTGGTAATTTTTGGCCTAATTAAGATACTTAAGGTTTCTTTTCAGATTCTGGTGAGATTTATCGTCCTCTTTTAAGATTCGCATGGAATTTTTAAAAAGGTTTTAAATTAAGATATTGGCATATTTTTGAATATAAAGCGCCTTTCTCACGTAGACCTCACGTCTTTATTTTGATTTATTTTGTTGTTAAATTTGTACTTCTATAACGAAGACATCGTGTGATTTTTATGCAGGCTGAACAAAATTTTGTGGCTACGATCACGAGCTTTTTTCGAAAAATTGAATTTTTTCATTTTTCTCTCGGAAAATGACAGATACGAAAAAATGTCAAGAAAAAAGTTTGCTCATTTCAAGAAGTTCTACAAAAAAGACCTACTCTTTTATGATATCATATATCATTCTCGAGAAATATTCGAAAATTCAATTTTTTGAAAAAAAACTCTTGTGGCCACAAAAATTGTTTTGCCCGCATAAATCTTATAGAATCACTTGTTTATAAGTACAAATTATTTAAAAATATTAGACAAAATAAAAAAAAATGGGATTTTCTATTAAATTTGACTTTATTTTGAAAACCTGAAAAGTCGATTTTAAGGAAAAACTCCTTTTTTTTATTTGGTCCAATATTTTTAAATATTTCTGGCTACATGCAAAAAAGATATTTTGTAAGTTTTAGGCGAGCCAAACTATTTTTGTGACCACGAGAATTTTTTTTCTGAAAATGGAATTTTTTAATTTTTCACGCGAATCATGTAAGATATGCTAAAAGAGTAGCATATTGCCGTATGTGTCGCCTAATTTCCGCTAAAAAAAACAACATACTTTTTTGCCAAGAGATTCTACGTCTTAGAGTGCACCTACCTGCCAGATTTGAAATGGATCCGGTCTGAGGATTTTATAATAATGTGTAAGTTTTTGTAGGTATACACTAAAATAAATATAAAGTCAGATTGATATCAAACATTCATGAAAGCTAACATAACATGCTAATAATTTGAGAAAAATAAGAGCACAACAATTTATTTTTCAAATAGAACCCTTCTCTTCAGAATGAAGAATTAATGGTTCGGTTCATTAAGTATAATTTTATCACAAAAAATGGCATGAAATTATACGTGAGCTCTGAAAAGGCTCAGTCTGGAAATTTCCACCATGGGACCATTCAATTATTGTGTAAAGTAATTTTCCGCGAATTCCCCCCCCCCTCCCTGTCCTTATGTGAACAAAATGCGTTACGTAATACCTAAACGGCCCTCATGATTTTCGCCTTGAAACTTTCATAATCATGTGGTAATAGTCTAACAATGTCCTAATGCCTATTGGCATGGTTGTCTTTATAAGCAGATCGAATCAATCACTAGAGGACAATTTCCCTTTTGGTCATTGATTTGTATCAAAAACGCGATGCAGAAAAGGTTAAAACAAAATTGTTTATCTACGATGATATGATACGCTTCGGGCAGAGCGCACCATCACTTATCAGTCCATTGAATTTTAAAAACCAATTAGATAAATCAAGTTGTGGAACCAAATTAATGCATCTGACTCATGTTCTTTTGATAATAACCTCAAGGCAAAGATAAATAATTGTCATCAAATCTAAAATAGCTTTGTGATTGATTCAATACCTATTTTTCCAATTCCCAGCCCTGTTTGTCCTCTTCTGCAACCAGAATTGTTTGACCATATCCGCCCCTTTTTCACCCACCATAATTGTAGGAGCATTCGTATTACCACTGACCTGGTTCGGCATGATAGAGGCATCAATAACTCGCAATCCAGTCACTCCATAAACCTTAAGTTGTGGATCAACCACAGCTTCAGGGTCCCAATAAGGTCCCATTTTACAAGTTCCCACAGGATGATAAATTGTTGCTGAATAGTACCTAATCATACATTCCCAGTAAGGATCAGTATACAAAGGAATGTGTTTACATCCAGGAAATGGTGCAGGATTTAGTTCACTTCCAAATTTCTTAAAAGAAGCAGTCCTACTAAGTGCTACTACAATCTTAACACCTTCCACTAACACCGCCATATCCTCGGGGTCTTTAAAATAGTTTGGATAAATCATGGGATGATCATAGGGATTCTTGCTCCTCAATTTGATTACTCCTTTACTCTTCGGTCTCAGGAGCATCGGTATGATACTCCAAGAATCCTTATTGCTAATCTTTCCAAAAACAGCATCATAAAACTGCCTTGTTAGTCCATGGGCCTTCCTTATCTGTCTTCCTCCATCTGAATTTGTTGATCCAGATATGAAATGGAATTCTATATCAGGAAAATCATCAGACACATTTGCGTACTTGGTGTTGACAAAACCCAGGCCTTCTACACCTCCTAAGACAGTCAGAGGTCCGGTTCCAAAAACAGCATATTGTAAAACAGCTTGAACATTGTGAAGTCTATTCTCCACCATCGAAACTTCTTGATTAACCATGAAAGCCAAACCACCTAGTCCAATATGATCTTGAAGATTATGACCAACTCGAAGATTTTGTATCACTGGAATTCCATGTTTTATAAGATCTTCTTGAGGTCCAATTCCAGAAAGCATCAGAAGTTGGGGAGAGTTAATAGCACCTCCTGATAGGATTACTTCCTTCTTGGCACGAATTCTGTAAAGTTTGCCTTCCCTGAAAAATTCTACACCATAGGCTCGTTTACTGATAGGGTCTATCAGGACCTTTGTGACTTGGGAATTCATAGCAAGGTGGAAGTTCTTGCGAAGCCTAGCAGGTCTCAGGAAAGCTTTAGCTGTTGAACAACGACTTCCTCTTCTGATCGTTCCTTGAGCTATCATGAAACCAGATTGATGTTCACCATTGATGTCTCGATTGTCGTAGCCCATCTCTCGGCCAGCCTCGACGAAAGCTGCTGCAAGAGGAGTGTGCCATGGTGCTTCTTGAACTGTTAAGTAACCACCTGATGAGTGATATGGAGTTTTAGCTAAATATGGATTTTGATTATCTTCTGATTTTTTGAAGTAGTAAAGTGTATCCTTTGAACCCCATCCTGGGTTTCCTTGTTCTTCCCAGAGGTCGTAATCTTTCTTGTTTCCTCGTAAATAAAGCATATAGTTTAGAACACTGCTGCCTCCTATTACCTTTCCTCGAGGCCAATTGCAACGACCTTTTTCCATTGCTGTTGAAATAAAATTCAATGATTGAAATACAAATTGTCATTCAGTCGTTTTGATAGAATTCCTATCTCGAATAATTGTAGAAATTATAACGTATTTAAAACATTTTGTGGAGTCAGAGCTAATTACGGATTTTTTTCTATTTTTACATTTTCATCAGGGAAGGTATTAGCTTTATGTCGAATTTGACTTGCCGGTCCATAGTGGTTTATAGGCACGATAACTTTCGAAAGAATTTTTAGATTGAATTGTGCTTTTTCAGGGTCCAAAAAGAAAGGTCAAATTCGTTAACTATCCTTCTTTTGCCAGCGGTTGTGATTTTACCCATAAAAAAAAGCTGATGAAAAGTCGAAAATTCGAATTTTGAGCGAAGTGGCACGCGAGATATGAAAATAAGTCAAGAAAACAAATTGTTGATTTTAAAAAGACCTAAAAAATTACCTTTAGCCATTTTTGTATAGGATCCATAGTTTTTCTTTTAATCAAAAATGCTATTGAGAAACCAAAAAATTCAAATTTCGATTTGCAAATCGAGCACGTAACGCAAGTATCGCAATGAGAATGTATTTATTAAGTCCGATAGAGCCTTAAATTAATTAATTTCTTTTTTATATTTTAATTGAAACAAATTAAGCAATCTCTTTAAAAGCATAGGATTCGACAGTCTTGTAATATTGGCAAGTGAGCTTCTTTAAACTAATCCGAGCACGAAATGTGAGGACCAAAAGTAGCTGAGCACAGCGGGCAGATTTTATCAAATTTATTTAGGGAAGAGGGACGTACCTAGACAAGCATCTCCTTGGGGTTCAGTTTTATACATCCAGTCGAGTTGACTGAGCTGTAAATATCCTGCGAGAAGAGGCACATCAGAAATTTCCGTTTCATCTCCACCGGCTTCCAAAAGCAAGACGTTCCATTTTTCCACTTCGGAAAGGCGACTTGCCACCACAGCACCTTAAATATATATATTTTTTTACTATTCCGATAAAATAAATTTATTTAAAAGAAATGCTGATCCTAATTTACAAAGTCAAAATAAAATCTTAAATCGATGAGAATTTTTTTTTAAAATATTGATTTTTTAATATATTTAGATTTGAATATTTCCAAATGGAAGGGCACAAAAATAATGCCGGATTTTTAACGACATTGTGGTGTATTTAAATTCTATGATATTCTTATTTGCTTTAAAGATATATAAGGTGTATTTTTTAATATAAATTTTGTGGAATAATATGTTAAATTTTAGTTTAATGTACATATAGCCTGAATAGAATAGATTTAAAGATTGTAAATGACAATTGTTTTCAAACCTTTTCTTATTTTTTTTAAAAATAAATTCTGATCTATAATATAGAAAGCAATTGCTATTATTATTATTATTATTATTATTATTGTTCTGTAATAATATTTTTGAACAAAGTGTCTCGTCGTCTCGAAATTCGGGACGAGTAGTCAAATATTTTCCGTTAGCTTGGCTATTAGTTGTTTCGGGATGACTAGTCCATTCCCTTTTCCAACTCCCTTAATTTTTCGGAACGACTAGACACAGCCATTTTTAAAAGTTGTCCAGTTGAAAAGAGATACAAATGAATGTAATATTTGGAATAATTGACAATTTCAAATCTAGGAGTTACTTTTGTTCTATTTTATACAAAAATGGTGTATTTGATATAAAAATACCTGCTGAGCCAGCCCCCACAACGATAAAATCGTATGAAGGCAATAATAATTCGGAAGGAACATCGATTGGTCGTGATTCCGGATCCATGATTTCATATTGAAAGTAAACGATGGCAGCTGCTAATGTAGGAAAGAACCACGACAATCCTCCAGTCGCAGAACTAACGATACCGGTAAAAACGTCTTCAATTCCCATAGCAATGCCTCTTTATCTAATGTTTAATTCTCAATTTCCTCTGTAAATGAAATATCACCTTTCCCTGAAAGAAATTTTAATGTTGTATCAATCCAAAAAAATACTGCACTTTGCCAAGGCCAGTAAAAATTTTAATTTTTTGGTAGTCGAATGTATTCTCCCTCTTATTAATGAAAGATGTTTCGAAATTTACTATTTAAAATGTCAAATAATTAAAAACTAGAAGAAATAAATTAAATATGTAGTTCAATTTAAATTAGAGTTAATTAATAAAATGTTGAGAGAACACTATCAATTCGTAATTAAATTCATTTAACTGTAAAAGATGGCAAACTAGAAATCTGATTTCTCAAAATCATCATAGAAATTAAATGTCAAATAAAAATCAGAATTAGAATATGTAAGTCTTGGTTTTTGGAAACGTAGAAATTGACACTCACATTCCAGAGAACTGGTCAAAACTTAACTGATCAATACAAATCGCCGAAAGTAAAATTTAAATTGACGCGGGTCAAGTTGACACTTCGACTGGTTCGATTTAAATGATTTTCTTGGGTGTCATACTCTTTGTAAAGAAATAAGGGAGAGGGGCAAGAAGGTGAAGAAGCTTTCTTCTACATTGTATATTCCAGGCTTTGATCCTCATTCGTTCTTCACGAGGTCGTTTGCGGTGGAATTATTTCAACAAATTTTACCCTACTGGTTATAGAAAAATTTCTAAATTTTCTATTTTCCCATTTGAGAACTTCCAATATATAATTGAGGACATTTTTAAAATGAACTTTCACCCATTCTAGTTAAGTCAATGCTTCTAAAATGCTTCCACATTCTGCACAAAACGAACGTTATGGGAATTAGTCCCTTTTCTTGAAAAATTAATTAAATATTTGATGCTAGTGATAATAATAGGTATATCTTAAAGTAATATTTATTGAAGGTTCTTCATATTAGATACATTTTATTATCCTTCGCTTGGGGGTTTTGTCAATGAAGGAAACCAAATAATTTAATATCTTCAAAAGTGTAATTATAAGGTTGATATTAAATAGATATTTAAAATTAATGAAATAGATGGTACCTTGACACTGTCACGTAAGTATCATGGTTGCAAAGCAAACCTTAGGAACGCTCCACGTGGTCGGGAAACCGTAATCCATACGAGACATGAATAGCAATTGTAATGTGAAACTTTCTGCGATTAAGTAATTTTACGTTACCATTATGGTCGGCGATGTCTGCTTTGTTCGTTACATGTATAATCTCCATAGTGACACTGATGTCTACCACAATTTCTCTATCTCAAAATAAAAATAGACATTTTCTCCTATGGTAATAACCTGCTTTGAAAAACCATGCCGAAGATACATGGGTGCTTAAAAAGTTTTGAATTAAGAACCTTGATCTTGTTCTGAGCAAAAAATAGGCGTGCGGTCTTTTTTCTGTACAACCGAGACTTATGGCTGATGAAATATTTTTCTTAGTACATGAAAAAGGACTAGAAATTTGTTTACCAAACCTGTCCGAGTCAAGATAATAGTTCTTATAGAGTATCAGTCAATTCTGTCTTCTAACTTGGGTATATGATTCAGGGTGGCCGCAGGTCAGAGAAAACCTGGAAATCGTGGAAAAGTCGGAGAATTTTGTAGGTTGGAGAAAGTCGGGGAAAAGTGAGGGATTTTTAAAACAAAAGTTTGCAAAAATTAGAACATTTTTTATAAGAAGAACCATAAATATAAATATAAATTACCGTAAAAAATAATGCATTTCAAACTTGTAAATTTTCATTTAAAAACTTAAAAGAGCCCAATTCTGTTTTTTTAATGTTATTGAGTTTTTTGTGTTATGTTGTTAACAAGGGTAGTGAAATACTTTTTTTTCAATGGAATTACGGTTTTTAATCTACTTGGTTTAAACCAAACAGGTTATAATCTTTATTGGGTTATAGCACCAGACTGGAAATCTGTAGACCTGGGTTCGAATCCCAGCCGAGCTAGAGTGACATTTTTTTCACAGCTCAAGATTATAAGTATTTTGTTTTAGGCGAAGTAGATCAAAAACAGTAATTCCACTGAAAATAAACTTTAACTATTATTGGTTAGGGAAAATAAAAACTAATAAATAATAAACTACTTTTCTTTATAGCATTGATAGTACAGTGGAGTAAAATTTAAAGAAACATGCCGCTATTTTTTCGTTTTCATCGCTAATCTCATGCATGACGAATGTAAAATCTAAAAAGTTGGCTTTTAGCGTGATATCTTCCAGAAAGAGACTGCATCTCGAAATCCTGCACGTATTAGTGGCCTATGTTTGGGTACACCATGCCAAATTTAGTAGTATGACAAATAATAATGTAAAACTAAATTTAATTTAAGGCCGTGGCTACGTGTACCGAAATTTCGGTACAAATAGCCAGATTTTTTCAGCACGAATATGGGGAGCTGTAAAAGGCGTTATTTTGTACCGAAATTTCGGTACGCCTAGACACTTCCCTAATTTAATACTTATTCTAAGTGAAGGTTACATTCATAATTTGTATGTCCTTGGGTTGATCAGCTCTTTTTTCAGCTATCAAATTTGAGGTATCGTAACATAGGACCGTAATAAATGGTACATGTAGGTGTAGAGTGTTAGGAAGGTACCGAGGCATAAACGGTCCCGGTGAAGAGGGGGGTTCCGGGGATTGTGAGGTTTCGAAGGAGAGGGTTGGCCTCAAGGATAAGTGGATTTCTGATTGAGGGGATTGGTCCCCAATGGTAGGTGGAGTTTCGAGGGATAGGGTTGGTGTAGAAGGGTAAGGTGGGGTTCAGGGATATGGGTACTCCTGAAGATAGTAGGTCCCAAAGTATAAGGCGAGTCGGGATGAATAGGATATTCCTGAGGCAGAGGGGGGTCCAAAGGGTTAGGGGTACCAGGGTTAGGAAGTTCCTGAGGAAGGTGGGTGGTCGCCACTGATAGGTGACGCTTAGAGAGATAGGGGTTGTCTCGAGGGAGTGAAAGTCTAGAGGGATAGGGAGATTCCTAGTGAGAGGGCTTGTCCCCAAGGATAGGGGTGGTCCGGAAGGATAGGGTTGTCCCAAGTGATAGGGTGGGGTCCAGGGGGTTAGCGAGGTTCTGAAGGAGAGGGATGGTCTCCCGGGATAGGCGGAGTTTTGTGGCATAAGAGTGTTCCAGACGGATAGGGTTGTTCCTATGGATCGGAAGGTTCCGAGTGAGATGGCGAGTTTCGAGGGGTAGGGTTAATCCAGATAGATAGGGTGGTTCGTACGAAAGGGATAGTTCCGAGTGAGAGGGCTGGTTCCCAGGGATAGGTGGTCTTTCGAGGGATAGGAGTGTTCCAGAAGGATAGTAGGATCCCGAAGGATAGGGGTTGTCCCGAGTGAGAGGGTGGTCCGGGGGGTTAGGGAGGTTCCGAAGGAGAGGGGTGGTCTCCCGGAATAGGCGGAGTTTCGAGGCATAAGGGTGTTCAAGATGGATAGGGTTGTTCCTATGGATGGGAAGGTTCCGATTGAGAGGGCCGGTTCCCAAGGATAGATGCAAGATGAGGTTTCGAGGGATAGGAGTGATCCAGAAGAATCCCGAAGGATAGGACGATTCCCGATGGATAGGCTCGTCTTGGTGGATAGGCAAGTTCCCGGTGAGGGATAGGGGTGGTCCAGATGGATAGGGGTTGTCCCTAGGGAGGGGAGGTCCAGAGGGTTAGGACGGTTTCGAAGAAGAGGGGTGGTACCTAGGGATAGGTGGAGTTTCGAGGGATAGGGGTAATCCATGTAGATAGGGTGGTTCCTAACGAAGGGGAGGTTCCAAGTGAGAGGACTGGTACCCAGGGATACATGGAGTTTCGAGGTATAGGGGTGGTCCCGAGGAATAGGGGTGATCTCGAAGGATAGGGATGGTCCCGAGGGATAAGAGTGATCTTGAGGTATAGGAACATCCCGAAGAAGATGCTTAAAATTTATGTTGGAAATGATAAATATAATAGTATTATTGATAGACCATTTAAAATATAGAAGATAACAAATATTTGCAGGTCTTTAAAAGTGAAAACTTACAAGTGAAAATGGCTACGCGAACCTTCTATGTAGACCAAGTCACATAAGTTTTAAGTGGATAGTGTATTTTATTGTCAGACGTTGAAGGTTGAAAAAACTCGATTTCATTTTTTTGACCTACTTGATTGCTTATGGGATGTCCATAAATTATTGATACTTGACTTGTTAAGGTTAATCTCCAAAAGTGGATACCAATAAAGGTTTTGCATTCAGGACCTTTTACAAAAGGATTTCACTCTTTCTATGCTGAATTTTTGTTGAAATAAGATTTCTTTGTCATTAATTCAAACTCAATAAATTAGCTGAAAGTACTTTTTCAAAAAGCTCAATAACAAACGATAGAGAAAAAGTAGTGTACCAATAACAAATGGTAGAAAACAATCGTGTGCCTGATGCTTAAGAAAGTGTACATGCATGTAGTGATTCCAGAATCTTCAGGAGTCAACTATCTCGATGTTTTTTCCTGGTGAAATGTAATGACTTGCTGAGAATGTCGAATGTCAATTACTGTTTTGGAAAAGTGACAACTACCAGAAAATTCATGATTTTTATTTCATTCTTAACGTAATCTTATAAATTTTTTGGTATAAAAAGGATTTTTATCATTCTAAAGATAATTTTAAAAACCCGAAAACCCATGGTCGAAAGTGAATAAACTCAATTTTTCCTATTAACTGTTAAAAAATTTTAATTTAAACGTGTTCAATTTCGTATTTGTTCGACATTTTCATTTAATTAAACAAATTCAAACATGTCAGTTGTGTTTGATTACAGGAAATGAATTAATTAATCAAAATACAAAATTAATTGAAGGCTTGATTCGAAGAATTCTAGATGAAACAAACCTTTCAGTTGAACTGCACATTCGAAGTATAGAGAAGCACTTCACAGACACAATTTTTAAGCACTCAGAATGTCTTTGAAAGCACTTTTCTATCAGTTTTTAATAAAACAATAATATTGAAAGAATTTGATTCCGTGAAAAAATAACGTTATAATGGCATAGTGGCCATGACCTTGCTGCTAAGGCGCAGCTATGCAGTGCTGGATCCATTGAGATTGTAAGACCCTGAGACCATGTGGCCAGGTACAAGTTCAGAACGCCATGGACAAGCTACATAACGGTCATCGACATCCCCCTCCTTATTTTCTTGTTCATTCCATCTCCCTTTCTTCTATCATCTATCTCTAAGATACTTCTTTTATTCATTATACTCGTACTCTCAATCACTAAGCTTCTTCAGCTACTGTAATAAAAAATCTGCTACCTAACCTTCCTATCAAAAAAAGTTCTATAAAGAAATGCTTAGAAATTGAAATGACAACTCTTTGAACCAGGTTGATGAGATTAGAATATATAAATAAATTTGATTAAAAAACAATTCTGTTATGATTTAGTGTGTTCAATCCAAATCCAGTTTTTATCGAAATTTACCAGGTGAACTTAATTATATTTCGATTTTTGAAGTACAAGATAACTAAGTAAAGGAGTCACAAACTTAGAATAAATACAGGATGTATGAATGATAGATTTTAACTGTTAATATTGGTCAATGTAGAGATTATCACGCATTTTTTTAGTATAGATAGTGTGAAGATTAAGAACTTGCTATTCAGCATGTGTTGTTTTTAATATATTGGAATATTTAACGGTGCTTGAATTCCTTTTAGGAATTCAAAGGGTCGTTAACCTAAACACTAAAGATTTGGGAAATTTTGCGGAAATTGTTACAAAAGCATAACATTTGGTGAGAGTGTTCTTTTATCATTGGAAAACTTTTAGGATCGGGTGCAAACATTTTTTTTTAATTCTTTATTTTCGTAACTAATTAATATATTTAAATTTTCATTTTTGATTCGGGTGATTCATTTTACATTCTTTGAAAATTCACTTTTAAATTTGCAAAAATTCAAAATGTAGAAAATAGTGATTGTTTTTCTGACAATAAAAAATTACATTTTTATTGTATAATAATTATTTTTTTGAGAAAAAAAAACAATTTGCCTAATTCAGATGTTAACATTTGAAATACTTAAAACCAAATGATAATATTAATGTATTTAATATTACGTTTTAAATTACAATATTATAAAAAAAGAAACTATACCAATGTTGGCCAATTACAGGACATTAACGGTCAAATTAAAAGAAAAATGGAAAATTTTGCAAAGATAAATTGATAAAAGATTAAAGTATTTATTTCTGTTGTTCTTATCATTGAGAAATCATCCCAAACGATACCTCACGCGGATTGAAAGAGTTAGAATGTAAAAATAGTAATTTTAAGAATGAATGGAAAAAGGAACAAAATATAGAATAATGGAATAGGAACATTTGACACTATTAGAAAAAGAGTGTGTCCAATATATATACCTAAAAAATGCCGCTATTTGTACAAAAATTTCGGTACAAGTAGCCCGTTTTGCAGATTCCGCTATTCGCATCGAAAAAATCCGGCCATTCATACGGAAATTTCGGTACACGTAGACACGGCCTTAAAAAAACTTAAAAAAATGATTGGCCATACAGTATACCATATTGCATTATACTGATGACTGATTCTTTTGTATAATCCTAATTTAAAAAAAAATAATTCGTTCTAATTATGTCTCTCCAATCGCAACAAATCCGCATCAGCAGAATTAGCTTGTAGAAAAAATTGCTCTCTCCTAATTTAATTTATTTTCATGGACAATCGATTCGCGTAATCGTATGCGTAAAATCCTTAGGTAAGAGTGGCTATCACGTTCTATTATCCGCAATCGGAATTTAAAGTTGGGGGGCCGCTTTATTGAGAAAACTAGTTGCAACATCAATTTTATTTTCTCCTGTGAATTTATGTTTATATCTTTGGTGACAGTAATTTTTCTTTTATATTTATACTATTTGCATTTCTACAATTGAAATACAGAAAATATTGGACTTGTGGCTGTGAGTTAAAAGACCCTTGAATAGTAACTGACGTCACTGGAGTTAGGCGCCTTACGGTATAAGTCGACCTACTCAGGTTGGCGGAACAAAACGCCACCGTTCTTTGTAAAACCGGTCGTTAGGAATGACAATTTAAAGACAAAATTCTACATAGAAACATTCATTGTCTGAGAATTGATGCAATTTCCTCGATTATTATTCAAGATAGAATTTAGCAAAAATAATATATGTTTACAAGTCACCCAATTGAGTCCATTAAGACCTTTCACTGTGAAATCCTTATTTACACTCATTAGTATTACCTGCAACTTTCGCTAACACAAGAGACCTATTTCAATCAAGCCTATATTATTTCATCTCCATTTAAACACAATTTTTAATTTTTCAATTTTTGTGTGTACTAAAGTCGGGGCAAAAGTCGAGGACCCTGATTTCTTTTGATTGCAACTCGCTCAGAAAAATCTCTGAATTGTTTAATAAAAAGCATCTGAAAGCTTAAAGTCTTCCGAATTCAACGATATGTTCACTTTTATCCTAAAAAATGATTGTCCATAATTAGAGGGCCAAACATCCCAAAAAACAATCTAAATGTGCATTTTTGTGATGTGAGTGCAGTGCAATAATTAAATTTATGATAAAATCATTGTTACATAAGAAATATTATTTTGAATATGTCTGACTTTAATCGGTGTTGGCGTGGGCCGGCACAGCGGAACAAGTGGTAGAAAAAGTACCTTTTCGATGACATTAGTAACTCCAGAAGCAAGCTGACTCCGTTACTATTGTCATCGAAAGGGTACTTTTTCTACCACTTGTCCAACACTGATTAAAGTCAGAAATATTCAAAATTATATTTCTTGAGTAACAATGATTTTATCGTAAGTTTAATTATTGCGCTGCACTCGCATCGAAAAACTGCACATTTGGTGCTGTTAAGTGGCTTCTTATCTTCATTCGTTCTCAAGATAAAGTATTTGTAAACAAATCCCCATAAAAATCAAATTATGGAATATTTCAGAATTTTGAAAAATGTATTGCATTAAAGAATGTTGAAAAAGTATCTGTGAATTTTTTCAGATTTTTCCTAACGTCGACCGCTTTCTGGGAACAGGTGAAATTCGACGCTTCAAAAAGGAAGTCGAAAACCCCTGTTTTTTCGGATGTTTTGTCCTCTAACTATTGACAACCATTTTTTAGGACAAAAGTGATCATATCGTTGAATTCGGCAGATGTTAAACTTTCAGTTGCATTTCACTAAACAATACAGAGATTTTTTTGAGCGTGTTGCAATCAAAAGAGGCGAGGGACCTCGATGTTTGGCCCCGACTTCACGTAATACTGATAATCGGGTGGGTCAAAAATACAAAAATTAGGATTTTCATCCTCGGATCAACGAGAATAGTTAACTTTTTGCTTTAAAATTGTTCGTGATAATTCTTTTTAAAATCAGTTGGAGGGTATCCCGTAATAATGGCATAAGCGTCATTTCCACGATTTTTCAGAAGAGACAAAAAACGTTCTCGATTTATAAAAATTGAATTTTCAAAGTAGAAACAGAATAAAAATATGCTCCCGAGATGTTCTGAATTGAATCCCCAAAAGTTTTATTGGAAAATTTTATTAGGTTCCGAGAAAAAAGAGGGAAAATATTGTTTTTTCACTCTGGGTGCTCGATTGCTCAAGTTTGAACGGTAACTAAAAATACAATTTTCAATTTAGGAAAAAAAATTGTGCACGTTCAAATTAGGTGCATGGGGATACTCCCAGATATATTCCCCACCTTTTAAAAAGGATTTGGTCCCGATCGATTCATAACATTTTAAATAGGCCGTACCCAAATTTCCAGAACACAAAAAAGGTATCAAAAGATAGAACAAAGTATATAGAGAAGAAGTTTTTTTCGCTTGAGGCGCACGTTTTTTCAACTTTGGACGGTGATTAAAATTGCTAGTTTCATTTTAGAACAAAAAATGTACTCCAGAGGTACTGCAGTATTGAATTGAGGTGTGAAAAGTTTGATTGAAAAAAGCGTGTTTTCTGAACTTTAGATGACAATTTAAACTCTAATTTGTGATTGAAATAAGCAAAAGTAAAATAGATTTATAGCTGTTGCGTTGACCAACCGTTTGCGAGAAAATTATAAAACAAAATTTTAATGTGAAGAAACCTATTTTGACCACCTAAACTGCACGTACAAACGTTATTATTCCACGTTTTATTGAAAAGAAATTGGCCCGTTGGTGCGAAGATGAACATCCAAATTTTTGTATTTTCGAATCAACCTACTAGGTAAATAGTTTTATTAGTTTCTATTTTTTTATAACAGTTTCGAATATTTTTTCCTACATCTTTCTTGTCCATTTCCTGACTATAAGTACACAAATTCTTTTTGGAGAACTAGAATCTACATGGGATAATAAACTCATTATAGCGATTCAGTAAAACAGTTTTTTGAATGGTAATTTTTAATATTGGCATTCTTCCAACTAGAGATATTTTGCAATGATAAGGATAGTCTTTTTAAACATTTTTTCTAAACACATCCCTGGTTTGAATTCTTCAGTGCAGTGAAATCGTAAGTTAAGTACTTACATCTACTTATACTTGCGGGAGTTTGACCTACTCTTCCGATGAATACCTGTTGTACATCACGTAGCCACTCTGGCTCCCCTTCTTCCGAACAGGTGACTGCTAAAAAATGATTCAATATCTTACCACATTAATAAACAACAACTAATGGTTTACCTCCATAAATAATAATTGATTGTCTCATCAGACCACAGAATAAAAATAATAATATTATTCTACTTAAAATATCTGCTTGCCAATAAGATTCAATAAATGGCTTGTAGAAATATGAAGTCGTGAATGGTGATTTCTGGTAATAGAACCGAAAATGGCAATCAGGCAAAAATTGAATCATGCTTCTCATTATGATTTCAGGAGGATGTTGCGGTTCGACGAAAAAGCGAACGATCGTTGGAGGTTATGCCTTCACCTGGTGGTTCGTCACGGACGTTCAACGTCTGTCCCTGGAAGTGATGACCCTGAATCCCATCTGCGAGAGTGTCGAAACTGCACAGGGAGTACCACTCACGGTGTCCGGGGTGGCCCAGTGCAAGATCATGAAGGCTGATGAGCTCTTATCAACAGCCAGCGAACAATTTTTGGGCAAAACTGTCCACGAAATCAAGTCCACCATATTGTCCACCCTCGAGGGACATCTCCGAGCGATTCTTGGTTCGTATCCTTGGTTAAAACCTAGTTATAAAAATAACCAGGGTGGCGATTTCACTTGGAAACCTGGAAAAGCCGGAAAATTACAAGGAAATTTATTTAAAAAACGGATATTTTTAAATTGAAAAATAATTTCTAAACGCAGAACAATCCCCAATAAGAGTATGTATATTATTTTTTCACAGATTTTATTAATTTTATTTGTATTCGTTTTCGCGAGTTTAAAGATTTTTTTAGTACAATAAGATCTTATTCTTGACTTATTTCCTTTTTCATATCTAAAAAAGAATACCTACATATTAATGCAACTTTTATATAGTTGTTTATAGGGTATTAGGGTTGATAACAAAAAATTATTTTTTATTTTTTCAGTTATCACCCCTTCATTTAGTCTTATTTGGTGAAAAAAATGTATAAATTTTTTAGATTTAAACCAACATTTTTGGATTTGGCTATCAGCCCAAAAGATTTAAAAAATCGATGAATCGTTTAGTTTTGAAAAGAATCGTAAATGCTTAATACAGGTAATGTAAAATAATTGTGTGAATAATAAATTAAATTTTTTAGATAGGTGCAACCTAGCCTTAAAAAAATATAACATTCTTCGGAAATTGAACTATTTTGACGTTATCCTTTATAACTATGAATAAAAGTCTTTCAAAAACTATATGCAATTCATTTTTTATTTTTAAACGTACCTAGTCATTCTTTAAATAATTATAAAGTCAAATTATTTATATCATTATACTCTGTAATGCCAAACATGAGGATTTCCATATGATCGGTACCCAAGAAAAAATGTCTTCATACTTTTATTAACAAAGAAAAATTTCGATCCATAATTACCCCGCATCGGGAGTTTAAATATGGATCAGACTTTGATTATTAATAGGTTCAAAGGATAATTTTTGCTTAAAATCACATTTTCAGGATATCTTCAAAAGACTCTTAAGAATATATATGGTACAAGAAAATTGAGTAGAGTTATATAAGTATTATCCAAGTACAGTGAACCCTTGCCTATTTCAAGGGCCGCGAAACGTGATTTTTCTCAAGCGACGTTCCTTGACTACCCCGGGCTTGTATCGATGCGCGCGGTGTAAACATGTATGCGTATTTGCGCATCATGCATGTCAGTGTTTTTCAACTGTTTTTCAAGTGTTTTTGTTGATGTACGATGTTAAAAATATAATATTTCCTTGAAATAGTACAATTTGCCAACTAAAACTCAATATAATAGAATCAAAAAACGACTCAAATATTTCGCGGAATATTGAGTATTGTAGCATGACGCCATGATCATGCTAGGATATAGGTGGAAATGTTAGGAAGGTTAGCATAGTTGATACATTTCGACATGGAAATGCATGCGCCTTTTGGAGAAAATATTCTAAACGTAAAAGTAAGTTATAAATGTCTGAATAGTAATATTTTTCAAGTGTAAAATGCATTTGCGCAATTATGTTTCATCATTTTATCGTTTAAAGACCTCTTAGTTTCACGAAATACAATCAACTATCCGAAATTTGAGGTTAGAGTACCTGATTCTGATCAAATCTATCTGATACACTGACTTCAAATTTTGGATATTTAATTTCGTGACACTGAAATGTCGTCAATCGACAAAAGAATGGAACATGACTAAGAAAATACATTCTATACTTGATAAATATTACTGTTCGTACATTTATGACTCCAAAAACTCGTATGCGTTCCCATGACGTCATGCTAAAATACTCAATTCAAACGAACGAGGGCTTCCCGCTCTTGGGGCCTCTTTTTAATTGGTCAGCCAGTGACGCGGGCGAGACCGCATAGGGACCGTTGTGGGAAGTGACGGAACTGCGCAGTTTAAAATATCACAGCATAGGGGACTTGAAATAGATAAGCCTTGAAATAGACAAGAGTTCACTGTATGGAAAATACAGAAAAGATACTTAAAAATTGAGTTATAGTATCATAAGGTGTGACTTTAAGTGGTTGGGGGGGGGGAGATTTATTTTAAAAATTACATTTTTAGCCTTTGTATTGCTCATAAAATTACAAAAAATAGCTAACATAAGTAATAGCTCGATAGCTGCACTATTAACAAGTGGTTTTCTCGGAGGTGGTTGCTTCTTTCAGGATGTTTCTTTCGTGCTTTGATACAGTTAAGTAATAGCTTGGAAGTATTTTCTTGTTTGTTTTTTTAGATTGAAAAATAAAAAAGTTATGGGTTCTGAAAATTTTAAATAACTAAAGTGCATATAAATCATAAATTAATTACTTTTAAGATAGTATAGAAAATTACAGAAATTTGACTTGGAGAAATCGGGAAATTACCTCAAATTTGAAATTGTGTCATCAATCGCCACCCTGATAAAATTTAGAAGATCTCTAATTTTAAATGATTGAAATAACTATCTAGACTTGTAGACATTCCAACAGTTTTCTGTTAATATTCATGGTATTAATTTCTAAAACTGCAACTTTGGTTTCCTCCTTTTCGTTTATGCGTGCAATTCTACTAAAATAAAAAGTTAATCTTTTTTGCAGGAACTCTTTCGGTCGAAGAAGTTTACAAGGATAGAGATCAGTTTGCTGCTCTTGTTAGAGAAGTAGCAGCACCGGATGTTGGTCGCATGGGTATCGAGATACTTTCATTCACCATTAAAGACGTTTTCGACGATGTTCAATATCTCGCCTCTCTTGGAAAGGCGAGAACTGCTGAAGTGAAAAGAGATGCTGACGTCGGTGTCGCAGAGGCTAATCGAGATGCTGGCATTCGGGTAAAATATACTTTTAAACATTTTTAATGAACATTATATTAGTCTAAATAAAGATCAAGATATCTCGTAACAGTTTTTACATTCTCATCCTAGAGAGAAGGTATTAGTTTTATGTAAAATTTGAGTTCATCGGTTTTCATCAAATCTCCACGTTTTGAGCCACCATGAGTGAGAAAAAATGATTCTTGCGAAAGTGTATGTCTGTTTGTCTGTATCTTACAGGCATGATAACTTTTGAAAGACTAATCAGATTGGATTGAGCTTTGGCACACGTTTTTAATGCATAAAAAGAAAGAACGAGTTCGTCAACCAGTCATTTTTGACCAACGGTTCTGGTTTTATCCATCGAAAATGTTTTTAAACAAATCAAATATTCCATTTTCCACCAAAACTATACGAAATATGAAAAAATGTTGAGATAAAAAATTGTTTATCTCAAAAAGATAAACAAATATTTTTAGTATCAGTTTTTTCAATAGACGAATATTTTTTATTTTAATCGTAGAAAATAAAATTAAAAATCTAAAAAACAAATTTTTTGGAAAAACGACATGAAATGGAAAAAAATGATCAGACAAAAGTTGTTCACCCAAAAAGGATCTATGTGACCAAAAAGGACAAATTTATTATAAATAATTTTTTTATATGACGCGTAGTTCTTGTTTTAATCGTAATAAATAACATCCAAAATCTAAAAAATAAAATTTTTGGAAAAACGACATGAAATACGAAATAAATGATCAGACAAAAGTTGTTCACCCAAAAAGGATCTATGCGACCAAAAAAGACAAATTTATTATAAATAATTTGTTTATTGGACGCGCAGTTTTTGTTTTAATCGTCAAAAATAACATTTAAAAAACATTAAAATTTTTGGAATAACGACACAAGATACGAATAAAAAATGAATAGACAAAAATGGTTCGACAACAAAAATCATACAATTTTTCACAAATTATTTTTTGATAGTTCGCATAATATTATCTTAATCGTTAAAAATAACATTATAAACAATAAAATTTCTGGAAAAAAGACACAAGGTACGAAAAAAATTAATAGACAAAAGTTGTTCACCAAAACAAGATCGACAAAATCTGTTATAAATTAGTTTAAACGACACAAGCTACAGGAAAATGTTAATTAACAAAATTGTTCGCCTAAATTATATCTACGAATTTGCTTTGAACATTTTTTTATAGGACGTCAGGGGGGCCACTCACCCGGGAGAACCGGGAGAAAGCCGGGAGAAAAATATCACACCGAGAGATTTCGCGTATTTCATAATTCGCGCGTTTTGTAAGTTTTGAGTAAAAATAACTTTTTTCTGAGTGAGAGAGAAATCACATTTTTTAGTAAAAAAATCTATGCATTCTTGTTGAATGTCACTTGATACTGGATTATATGATACTTATCAATAATATATTTATCGTCTTTAAAATTTCTATAATTTTA
>JAABKJ010006644.1:0-21742 GCA_011634705.1 Andricus grossulariae
TGCGTATTGATCTAGTTATCCTTGATTGTCCATGATCAAAATACTTGATTCTTGTACCCCAAAGCATCATCGCACGATTTAGGAAGTCAATGATGCGTGGGCAAATTTAGTATATTTTCAAGACTTCAAGCAAATAGTCATGTGGTACGGAAGGAAACGCTTGCTTGTAGTGAATGTATGCCACGTGCAAGTTTCTTTTCTGGTTACGAGCTTGCGGCATGGCAACAGCGTCTATGGTGACTAGATCTTTACTGCCTCGCGCGTTTATATAACATCCTTTTTGTTCTTCTGTAAGGATGTCATTCTCGTCGCAGTGAGGATATACCTTATCTGCTATGATAGCTGTAAGACATTTATGGTATACATTGTTGGAAGACAGGCTATCGGTCACAACCAGATGCATTTTGAGTGTCCGGTTTTTCAGGCAACATATACGTAGTACCCTGGAGCATGAAGCCAGACATCAGATCTGGTTTTTCGATGATCTTCTGAGAACACCCTGCCAACGCAGGATGCACACTAGTCAGGTACTTGTACCAGAAGTTGTGCACCATGTCCGGACCTGCAGCTTTCCAGTTGCTTGTTCTTTTCAAAACCGTTGAAACATGTAAAGCTGTGATGTTAGTCAGCTACATTTTGGGGTTATTGCTAGCTCTTTATTTCTCTAGTTGGAACCACGCAGAGTTCAAATTGCTTCTGTTCGTTTTCCCCCAAACACCGGACCAAAAGTTCGTCATGTCTTGCAATTGAGGCACGTTGGTGTGTTGCTGGTTGTTCTGTTTCACACTCAGTTCATGGTAGAACATTCTTTCATCTGCCTGAAAGGTTCGATTTTGTTGCCTTCTTGCACTACTTTTCTTGTGCCGACGCAGTCTAGCAGTAAGAACATCAAGTCTCTGCCGTTGGGTGTCTATAATTTTATGCAATATTGCTGGTGTTAATGTCTCGATGTAACGAGGGTGTATGATTTTAGTAATATGGTGTATCAGCTTTCTGGTTCTATTTCCTTTTTATATTGAGTAAGTCGACCCAATTTACACCTTACTTTGCTGACATCCATATCCAACCTGATCCTTCATGGTGGATCTCGCTCCCTTCTTGGTGCAAAGACTGCATTTGTAGGCCTAGTTCTGCGATCCAGCATATAGGTAAAACCTTGCTATTCAGGTGTTCTATTAGTGCACGCAGATCATTTGTGATGTTCATCATGGGAAGATAATGCCTTCGTGTTGTTTCTACATGTCTGAACTCTAGTAAAGCATGAACAGAATTGCTTTCAAGGTGCTGTAGTTTTTCTGGGATTTCACTTTTCAGGCCATCGTTATTAATGTCCGGATGTAGTTCTTGTGGATCCGGTACTTGATTTTCATTATCCCAAATACCTATTCCTCCAGCTTCAATCAGGTCATCGTTGTCCACATCTTCCAAGGAAAGTTCATCGATAAGAAGTTGCTGTTCCACTTCCATTTCGATAGCAGTTATTTCAACAGCCGAAAGCAATCTGTTTACAGATATTGAGCGTTTTTGATCTGGTAGTTCGTGTAACGCGGATTCCTCTAACTGATGTTCATTGCCGTCGTTATTTGACGCCAAATCAACCTGTTGTTTAATCTCCATTGCTCAATCTTCTGAGATGTGTAGATTAGTCCTGATGTCCTGTACCTTAGCCATAAGAACTCTTAGTGCGACTTTCTCTATTTGATGATACACTTGATTCTCTCCCACGGTATTTCTGTTGAGGTGGTTGGCTGTAAATAGTTAACGCTGGCCATAGCATCCGCAGCAGGCACAGTTGATGTTTTACTGCTGACCGTATGTCGCAGATGTTCTTGCTAGCCAGCTGTTTGATTAGCGAGATCTGCCTGACCATCTCGCAGCTCACCATCACCACCGTCCCGCATGCTGTGGCCCCCAGCGGTGGCTCCAGAGGTGCCCCAACAATCCTTGGAAAGCGACAAGCGTTTGAAAATTTTCAAAAGACACTCCATTAAAATGTATGGGTTTTGGTGTTCCTCATAGTCAGTTTCCTCTTCGATCTCTGTCCGTCATGGGAAGCCCTGTCAGTAGCAATGCTACAGCCAACATAGCGGTCAAATTCATTAGAGGAAAGCTCAAGCCCTACCGCGACGACAACGCGAGAACACCTTCGGTAGGGCTGTTATATTGGCCTTGAATGGAACAATGACTACGTCGCCATTAGTATGGGAATGCTCTGAGGCACTAAATATTTTAGCGACAGACAACCGAGTTACTTTGCTATGGATCCCTGAAAACAGTGGTATCAAGGGCAATGATATATCGGATAGGCCAGCCAAACTAGCTATGCACTATGAATCCACTGTTATAAGTGCTCGCTGCATTATTTCGAAGAGCGCATCCAGATGCTGGGCACGCATGATAACCAGTATATCGTCCGCATAGCCTATGATGTGGTGGCCCTAACTCTTGAGTTGATGTCCGCGCGCTGCCCCACAAAGTTTGGTGAGAATTAGCGTCGCATTCCAGCAGAAAAGGAATACCTGTTACCTTGCAATATTCCACCAGTGTACAAACGGATACTGGTGGGTTGGTATCGCTGTCATAAGGAAAATAAGGCGATCCGAGAGCTAGCCTTCCTATTCCTATGAATAGCCATGCCCCTCTGCAAAACTGCAGAGGCGCCTTTGCTGTGATGCAAGTTAATTTGGGTAATGGTTAGACCAGGAGCAGGTATTTAGGTTTGCTTCCGATCTTCGTGTGTCCCAACAGGCTCCTACTGTCCCTGGCAGGAAACCCTAAAGTTGACCTGCCCAAAGTGATAGAAGGGCCTGTTGTTGAGGGCCGCAAGAATCTTTGTCTGGGACTTATGAATCTGCAGAACTAGGAGATGCCTGGTGCCTCATACTGTGTTTACCCGGGAACCACGCTGTAGCCCTCATCATCTTCTGGATCAATTCAACCCCACCTACCTTAAGAGCTGCAGCTTCTAGTGGCTTTGTCTCAACCATTGCTTTGAGCAGCCAATACTCGTACTGCTCCGTAGTGAGCATTGAGTCCGGGTAGTTTGTATCGGCCACCACCATCGTCAGGGGGTTGGTCCTCTGAGCGGCTGTCAGTCTAGCTCCCGACGACTCTCTGTTCGTCGGCTGCCCCTACCTCTCTTCTGGGCCTAAGTGCTAGATGTCGGCCCTGTAGCTGCCGACGTTCCGTCTCCCACAGCTGCTCTACTAGCCTGCTGCGCTCGCCTCTCCAGGGAACCGTTGATGCGTTTCTTCTTTTTAGGGGACTGATTGGCCTCTCTAGCCTCGGTCAGAGGGACCGTCGATCCCTCAGCTTCCGAGGGAGCTAGGGGCACAGTCGCCACTTGAATTTAGCTTGCCGAAAAGATAAATCGGAAGGAAAGGGTTATGTGAAGCCCTTTAAGGCCCAACCCCTCTCCCCCTCGGCCACCTCCCGTCCTTCGATTCTTGTTGTATTTTTGCGTGTTCCATTTTGATCCCACGAGAAGCTAGGAAACTAAAAGGTCCGCCCCTGCAGAGCCCCGCATGCAGGGGTAAGACTAATTACTCGGGGAGGTCGCCCGGTGTTTCCCAGAGGCCGTTAGGACACCTTCGTAAGCCCTAGGTCAAAAAGTACCACAAGCACGATCTTTCTACACCCATGGCTTACGGGAGGTGATCACATTCAGTGAGACACTCAATGTTCAAATATCCGCTTACAGACCACTATAACAAACGGAGGGCTGTTTCTTGATTGCTATGCGGGCCGCAGGTCATTGCTGTCCCGATTTCAAAGATGTAAATCGGTCCGGGAAGGACCTCGACCCAGGAATCCAGAAGGCCCGTGTTAGCTCGGGTCTTTCACCGTTCCACCATACCGTGATCACGTATACCAGGAGAGCCCGTTTATATGGATCCTTTCATTCATATCCATACGCATCCAGGCCGCGTCCTTTTGACCCCCATGTTCCACACGATTAAACCTCCCCACCAACCACAAGGTATTACAGCCCCTAGGGGGGCTCTAGTTGATATACCTACCCTCAAATTAATGTTCTAAGGCCCCGGAAAACTATCCGTATCACATTTAAGGAATCAACTCATAGCTGTCTTCAACTAAAACCGCCAAAAAATTTCAAATTAAGAATAATCACGCCAGAAAACTTTCTAAAACTTTAGTTAATATAACTATGAATGTTACTTTGGAGAAGAGGATATGAAGAAGAGTTTTTGTGTTTTAGTTATTGCTGTGGGGCTGTGGGTATAGTTTAGACTTTTGCGAACGTGACTAGTATGATTTCTTTTATTTGGAGATTTTTCGGCAGTGTTTTGTGAACTCTGCAAAATCATTGATTTTTGATTTATATATAGTTTTCTTGGTTTTGTTTAATATATATATTTGCAATTAGGGGCAGGTGTTGGTGTTATGGGTTGTTTTCGGACAATTTAATTTCTTATTTTTAGTAAGCTAAAAACTAGCTAAGGCCTATGTTATATGTTTTCTCGTACTTATTCCATATCTTTTCTTTGAATTTTTTTTAATGGTCAAGGTTGATTTACTATAATAATTTTTTAGTATTTTGGGGAGGCCAAAAAAAGCACGAAATTCGAATATGGACTCCACTCGAAACTCATTTCATCACTGCGGATTAAAAACTTTTTATTTTGGTGGTCGTCACTTTCAAAAATGTTATGACCTCCATATCTTGGGCAATTTTCAAGATATTCTAAAAATTTTGATAGAGCATATGAGCGCATTTCAAACCCCTTACGAAAGTCCTTTCATCACTGTGGGTTAAAAACTTTTTATTTTGGCGGTCATCACTTTGCAAAGTGTTATGAACTCCATATCTTGGGCAATTTTCAAGGTATGCAGAAAATTTTTATGGCGGACATGAGTGCATTTGAAACCCCATACGACAGTCCCTTCAGCACTGCGGATTAAAAACTGTTTATTTTGGTGGTCATCACTTTGCAAAATGTTATGACCTCCATATCTTGCGTCATTTTCAAGATATGCAGAAAATTTTTATGGCGTATATGAGCGCATTTGAAACCCCATACAGCAGACCCTGCATCACTGTGGATCGAAAACTTGTTTTTTTTTGTGGTCGTTAGTTTGCATAATGTTATGTCCTCCATATCTTGGGCACTTGTCAAGATATTCCAAAAATTTCAATGGCGCATATGAACGCATTTCAAACCCCATACGAAAGTCCCTTTATCATTGCGGATTGAAAACTTTTTATTTCTTTGGTCATTACATGGTCATCACTTTTTAAAGTGTTTAAAGCTTCGTATCGTATCTTTGTTAATTAGCTAGTGCAAAATTTTTAAGTTGTGGCGCATTTGAGCGCATTTGAAATTATGACAGATGGCTATGATGAATTTGAAAAAATGTTATTATTCTTGAAAAAATGCGCCAGCCCCCCCCCCCCACACGTAACACCTGCTATAACTCCTATAGTTTCGTAGCGCAAATTTTTTTATTGGTGGCGCATATGAGCGCATTTGCGGCGTAATTCAGTGGGCTATAAAAAACTTGAAAATGAATAGCGGGGGGGGGGGGCTGATGTAACTGACCTCTAGCTTATGTCAAAGACATAAATTCTGTGGCAATTTCCGGACTTTCAGGCAACATATGAGGAGAAATGTGACTTATTAAACCTATGCAATTCGTTGTTGCGTTATTTCTGTTGCGCGAGCACCTATGCTTGGTAGTACCCAATATAACGGATTTTACGGCTGTAGTTGGTGCCTAGACCGAGGTGAATGGATATCCAATGCCAAAAATACCGGAGTTTGCGTGAAGTATCCTATTATCAATCCTCCCCGTAATCAGCGAACTGAAGAACAAATGCTGCGATGTATGAGTTTACTGGTATATCCTTCGGATTCTACCAATTCATTGTCTGAAGCCGTTTTAAATCCTATTTTGAGAATGCAACTGCAAGAATCAAGTCCTGCGAATGAAATTATTTCTATGTCTGCAGAATTTTCAAATCCTGCCGATCCTAATACTTCCGGAACACATCAGGAGGTAACTAATCCTATGGAACGTTTATGCACTAATAAATTTTTACAAGTAAAAAAAAAAACTTTTGGAAATTTTGTTTTGTGGTAGTAAAAATTTATCAGAACATTAACGTTTCTTACAATTTTGCAATGAGACGATATGGAATATTCGCTTTAGAGTGGAAATGTGTGTATTATTAATCATGGATAACACACAATGATTGTAATTGCGAAAGTCGTCGACAATTAATTGGTATATATTGATCAATATTAATGTTCTCAATTATGTTTAGTCATCAATGATTCATAATTTAGGCACTGTCTAGTATTACGGATTTTTGGTAAGACCGATCGGTCAGGCACAGGGCTAGGGCTAGTATAATGGAAAATTCCGTAACAGCAGACAGTGAGAATAATTTATTAATTGGGCTTGATATATTATTACCTGGAAAATGATTTTAAATGAAAATGTTGATTAGCATACGCCAATTGATTGCACGTTACTGAAGAGAGAAAAAATTGAGCTCTTACAAAATTGATTCTTTAGCAGCAGTTATCACCGGTCGAAATTTTATTTATTTTGTAACGATAGTAATTACTTTTTTGACAAAAATGTTTTGCCTTACCGGCTTCCTATCCACGCACCATCCTTTACTACAAAAAGAAAGATTTCAAAATAATATATGGCTTGCAACACTTCCACGAAAAAGGCCTTTGGCGCACCATCCACAGGCACCGAAACGAGACTTTCTCGCACTGTTCGCCAAAGCCTCCTCTGGATGCCTGTGCATGGCACGCAAAAGAGACTTCCTATGCAGGTATGACAAAAAATAGAGTTCGGCACTCGTGCGCACAGATAGTAAGGACTCACTCGTGCGAAGGCACAACACTCACCCCTCGGTTCATCTACGGTTCACTTCGACTTGTCTTTCGGGTTCCTGCTGCGCCCTCCCACTCATGCGGGATTGCCATCATCGCGCACTTGTATCGAAAAATACTATCTTTAACCTAGCTATCCTTCATCGGTTATATCCTTAGATTAATTTGCTGTACGGTTTATTCAAAAAGATTTTCTTGTCCGCATAATAAACACATTGTCGGCCTAATTTTTTCTGATTATTAATGATATAAATAATCATCAATTTAAAAATGTCATGCATCACATAAACGTATCTATTTCTGCGAAACACACCATTTGTGTACTTTGAACATTTCCTGCGAGCAATTTTACCACGTATTTCAATAAACTTTGTTCTTTAATCGATAACTATTCTTGGTTGTCCTTATTTAATTAAACCTCAGACAATAAAAATTAAGTCAACGCAAATTTTTCAGCTGTTTAAAATATTTCGAAATGCGGCCGTAAATGCTGTTTCTTATACGCGCCCGCAAATGCGGCCGCAGTTGCGACTGCAAAGTTTAAGTAGGGTGCACACTGCACGTGCCAACTGAGCACGTGCCATCTGTACACATGCACAGTTCTCCAAGTGACAACCGTGTCTAAATTTCGACGTGCACAGTTGTCCAATTACAATCTGCGCACGTGCACAGTTTTGTAAGTGGACTTGAACGTGCACAGATGTCGCTTTCCTAACTGTGCAAGTGCACAGATGTCACTTGTCCAACTTTGCACGCACAGATGTCACTTGTCCAACTTTGCACGTGCACAGATATCACTTGCCCAACTTTGCACACGTAAATATGTCACTTGCCCAATGTGCACGTTTATGTTCGTACGTAAGGGTTTATACAAGAGTGGTCTTTTATATTTACGCATAAAAAATTTTTAACAGTTAAAATTATTCAAACTAGGTGAGATCGAGCATATTAACTTTTCAAGAGTTAGTTTTAAAATATTCTAAAGATTATTTTTATGATAATATTCCTTCGAAATTATTATTGATATATGAAAACCCTTTTTAGATAAATCTTTTAATACTTTTATCTTATTAAGCCCTATGCTTCTTTGAGTTTCCCAGTGGGCATGGAGATGTCTGATGTCTTTAGGTTGTCCTAACGACGACTAACTACCGTGACCACTCGGTAAGTACCCTGCTTGAAATGTCGGATAGGACCCGGTTTGAAGCCGGTTAGAAATGGGTTCTAAACGGCCCAAGACGCGCCGTAACCGGTTTTTGTCTCCGAGTTATAACCGTCACCTAACCGGGCTCTATCTGGCATTATGTGATATTCGTATCCGGTTTCTACCCAGTTTGTAACTGGATCCACAAAATCCCCAAGCTGCAATGTATTTGCCTGCAATTAAAGATTGGCTGAGAGTTTTGCAGAAAAAAGGGCCGATGGCGCTAGTTTTGCACACCCAACCACATTTTTAAGCCGGTGAGAGATTACGCATGTGTACTAATATGCTCATGTATCAAACCAAAATTCAAAATAAATTAAAACGCTTCAAAAGTTCTTTAAAAATATGCTATTTGAAGGTGAAACATTTCGATGTGGATTTTTATAGAAGATAGTATTTTTGGCATCTAAAATTTCAAAGGAATTAAAAATAATTGAATGGAATGAGATGAAATTGTGATGTGTGTATTTCTCTAACCTCCATAACATATAATCTTTAATTCTTGTTTTTTAAATAATTTAAATTATCATGAAAATATTCATCAATGAAAATAATAGAAAATTGATTATTATATACATTTGAGTGATAATTTTCAATTTTAATTCACAGATCAATCAAAATTCTTTTCTTAAGAAAGGAGACAGAAAAAGCCTTTCAGGATCTAATCCGAAAAATTTTCATTTAAATCTATAGCATATATATAATTTTCAATTTTTATTTGATTTTCTGAAAATTAATTTAATTGTTTTTGAATTCATATAAAATTCCCTCAAGTTCACTTAAATTAATTTGAATCCTATTCAGTTAATTTAAATTTACTCAGATACCAGTGAAAATAAACCGGTTAGGAGCAGTTAGAAAGTTTTCATTTTCGAGTGCCGTGCAGGAATCGGGTAGGAACCGGTTAGAAAATAATTTCGGTCTGCCAATATTTAATTTCCGGTTCTAATTTGTCAGTTAGAAACCGGTTAGAATGTTCTCTGTGTCGAGTGCCGTGTAGGAATCGGTTAGGAACCAGTTAGAAACGAACTTTGGTCTTTGCCAATATTTAATTTCTGATTCCATTCGTCAGATAGAAACCGCTTAGGACTGGTTAGAATGTTTCCGGTGTCGAGTGTCGTGTAGGAATCGGGTAGGAACCGGTTAGAAACGAACTTTGGCCTTTGCCAATATTTCGTTTCTGATTCCATTTGTCGGATAGAAACCGGTTAAGACCGGTTTGAATATTTTCACAACATTTTGTGTTGCCATTTCCCGGACAAGACCGGGTTAGGATCCGGGTACGTTCCAGAAATTTGAATTGATACCGGATAAAAATCGGTTAGAACCGGGTAAAACCCGAATTGGTTTACAACCGGTAGAAGCAGGGTATTTATTTTTTTCAAGTTACTTATCTGTCTTTTATTTCAAAAAACCGTTTATTTATTTAAGGTATTCTCTTATGATGTAACAAAAAGTAAATTAAAAAGAAACATAAACATTTTTATGACAGTTTTACTGTTGTTTATGTGATGATGTATAATGATGGGTTACATATTTGTCTTTGTCATTGGTTAGTGAAATCTCAAGGTTTATTTATTTGGGTGGTACAACATTTTTTTCAAATTCTCTTATCATCCCCCCCCCCCAACGTATTTTTTATTCATAAATCAATTGATTCTTAGGAGTTGTTCAACGCCTATGAAGTTTTACGTGTATTCGCCCTGGAAAAAATTACGTTTTTGCGATAGAATCGTTGATAATCGATTATCTTAGTTCATCTGGCATGCTTTTCTTGAGAATTATTTGCTAAATACTTTTTGAATTCAACCCCTATAACCGAATTTTATAGGGTCTCGAAAGAAACTCCATAAGTGCAAAAATGAGACATTACGTCCCGCGTGAAAAAAAGTTGCCTTGCTCAAGCATGGGTCAAAGATAGGTAAAAAATGTTTCAAGATTGTTCCAGAATGGGAAATGTATGGATCCTTGCGTGCCTGAAGCATTGCTTGTGGCCATGTCCCATGCTCAAGTTAAATGATTAATCCAACACTGAGTTCGACGGATTCCAGAGGTTACTTCGCATAAAAACAACAATAGCGAGTTCTGCTGTTGTTGTACTGTACGCATCACTCCCAAGATAAGTTTCAGAAATCTATTGAAATTTGTTTAAATCGATATTTCCTAGTTGAATGATAATATTTTGCAGCCCAAAGTACGATTCTTAGATAATACATATTGTTTAGACTATAAGCAGAAAATTTCTATTTCTAAAGAAGAAATTGGAGAAAGAGTTTGAATATGTGCAAAATTTTGCAAATCCCGTGAACGTGAGGCCGACGTGAAACCGCGAGCGATTAGGCCGACCCTACTCTATGCCACTATACACAAACTCACTTTCGAGGAATTCATATAATTCAAGGAATTCATAGATTTTCATGAATTCGTAGATTTTCATGAATCCGTAGAATTCAAGAAATCCACGTAAATCGAAAAATTCATAGAATTCAAGGAATTGAGAGAATTCAATGAATTCGCAGAATTCAAGGCATTCAGCGAATTCAAGGAAATTTAACAAATTAAAGGATTTCAGAGAATTTACGGACATTAGAGAATTGATGGATTTCGGAGAATTTACGGATATCAGAGAATGCAAGGAATTCCACGAATTCAAAGAATTCGAGGAATACAGAGAATTCATGGAATTCAGAGAATTAATGAATTTATAGAGAATTTACGGATATCAGAGAATTCATGGATTTCAGGAAATTCAGGGGACTCAGGGAGTTAAGGGAAATCAGGGCATTCAGGGAATTCAGGGAGTTCAGGGAATTCATGAAATTTATGGATATCAAAGAATTCAAGGTATTCAGGGAATTCAAGTATTCCGGGAATTTAGAGAATTTCAGTGAATTCGGAAAATTCAGGGAATTGAGAGAATTCAGGAAATCGAGAGAATTCAGGGAATTAAGAGAATTCAAGTAATGAAGAGAATTCAGGGAATGAAGAGAATTCAGGGAATTCCTAGAATTCAGGAAATTCATAGGATACAGGAAATTCAAGTAATTTTGGGAATTCATAGAATTCAAAGAATTCATGGAATTCAGGGTATTCAGGTAACTCAGGGAATGCAGGGAATTAATAGAATTATGGAACTTCGTATATTTCAAAGTATTCAGAGAATTTAAGAAATTCAGGACGTTCAAGTAATTCCGAGAATATGACAAATTCGTACAATTCGAGGGATTTCAGGAATTCTGAGAATTGAAGCAATTTTTAGAATTCAAGGAATTCAGATTCTTTGATATCCGGAAACTCTATGAAATCCATGAATTTTCTGATATCCGTAAATTTACTGAAACGCATGAATTCTCTGAATTTATTAAATTCTTTGAATTCCTTAAATTCTCTGGATTCCCTGAATTCCTCGAATTCTCTGATATCCGTAAACTCCCTGAAATCCATGAAATCTCTTATATCCGTAAATTCTCTATAAATCCAGGAATTCTGTGAATTCCATGAATTCTATGAATTCCCTGTATTCATCAAATTCTATGAATTCCTCGAATTCCTTAAATACTTTAAATTCTTGGAATTCCATGAATTCTCTGATATTCATAAATTCTCTGAAATCCATCAATTCTCTGATGTCCGTAAATTCTCTGAACTCCATGAATTTGCTAAATTTCCTTGAATTCGCTGAATGCCTTGAATTCTGTGAATTCATTGAATTCTTTCATTTCTTTTAATTCTACGGATTCATGAAAATCTACGAATTCATGAAAATCTATGAAGTCCTTGAATTCCATGAATTCCTTGAAAGCGAGTGTGTGTAAAACGACATTAGGTAGGGTCGGCCTATTCGCTCGCGTTTTCCTGTCGGCCTCAGGTTCACGGGATTTCCAAAATTTTGCACATTTCCAAACTCTTTCTTCAATTTCTTCTTTAGAATTATAAATTTCCTGCCTATAGTCTAAAACATATGTATTATCTAACAATCTAACTTTGGGCTGCAAAATATTAATATTCAACTAGGAAATATCGATTTAATCAAATTTTAATAGATTTCTGAAACTTACCTTGGGAGTGATGCGTACAGTTTTGATGTTCGGAACCAATTATGAATTTATGTGAAATTATGAAAAAAGAGAATTAGAAAGATTTTAGGTATAGCAGAACTCGCTATTTTTGTTTTTATGCAAAGTAACCTCTGGAATCCGTAGAACTCAGTGTTGAACGGATCGTTTAAGTTGAGCATGGGACATGGCCACAATCAATGCTTCAAGCACGCAATGATCCATACATTTCCCATTCTGGAACAATCTTTAAACATTTTTTACCTATCTTTGGCCCGTGCTTGAGCAAGGCAACTTTTTTTTTCACGCGGGACATAATGTCCCATTTTTGCACTTATGGAGTTTCTTTCGAGACCCTATAAAATTGGCTTATAGGGGTTGAATTCAAAAAGTATTTAGCAAATAATATTCAAGAAAACCATACCAGATGAAATAAGATAATTGTATATCAACGATTCTATCGAAAAAACGTATTTTTCTACAGGGCAAATACACGTAAAACTTTATGGGCGTTGAACTACCCCTTAGAATCAATTGACATCATCACATAAACAACAGTATAACTGTGATAAAAATTATTGAATTTTTTTTAAATTACTTTTTGTTACATCGTAAGAAAATACCTAAAATAAATAAACGATTGTGATATATCTATAACAATTTGGAAGAAATAGTATCATAAAAATAGTCTCTAAAATATTTTAAAACTAAATTTTGATCAGTTAATATGCTCCATCCCACCCGGTTTGAATAATTTTAACTTTCAACAATTTATTGTACGTAGATATAAAGGACCACCCTCGTCTTACGTACATACATAAACGTGCACAGTTGGGCAAGTGATATATGTGCACGTGTACAGTTAGGAAAGTGACATCTATGCACGACAGTTGTCACTTGGAAAACTGTGCACGTGCACAGGTGGTACTTGGAGAACTGTGCACGTCTAAATTTCGACGTGCACAGTTGTCACTTGGACAACTGGGCACGTGCACAGATTCTATTCGGGCAACTGTGCACGGGCACAGATTGTACTTGTACAACTGTGCACGTCGAAATTTTGACGTGCACATATGGGTTCCTTTGGACTTGGACGTGCACAGATGGACGTGCACAGTTGCCGTTCGGCCATCGACATGCACAGTTAGGCACGTGCAAAGTTGATACGTGCAAAGTTGTCAGTCATCCACAGGGAATAGCAGCATGTCGGTTATGCGGAGTTCACAGCGTGTTTCCAGAAGGAGACAGAACGAGTTTGGTGAGAAGAGTGAAGCAAATATAGATAGCAATTGCAAAGAGAGAGCGAGAGAGAGAGAGAGGGAGCCTCGTAGACGAGGAAAGCAGTGAGGTGAGCGCAGATGAGACGTTCGCTACGCCTTTGAACCCCGTAGCGATGGTAGAGTGAATTCGAGGAAGGGGACATAGACGCAGGAGGCCCACTAATTTAGAAAGACTTAGATCGAGGAGTTCGGGGTCGAGAGATCTTCTACACAAGTGACAACAGTCAGCGAGTGCGATTAGTACCGAGAGCAATTATAGTGAAGGGGTGAACACGATCGACGATAAAAGGAAAAGAGAACGGGTGGATGAAGAGGCGGAGAGGGGCAATGAAATGAAAAAAGTTAAGACAAAAAAAACACCGGACAGAGATAGGGATGAAGGGATGAAGGATGTTGGAAAAATTAGAAGCTCTTATAAACGGATTCAGAGAGGAGACTTGCGGAAGATTGGATGATAATTGCGGAAGACTGAATGATATGTAGAGGCAAGGGGAGGAGGTAAAAGACGAAGTAAGAAAAGTGAAACAAAAGTGGGAACGATGGAATGAATTATGGGAAGGAGAGAAAGAGGAGGTATGGAACAAATTAGAAAGCATAGAGAATAGGTAGAGTGAGAATGAGGAGGATAGAATAAGGTATATGAAATTGCTAGAAGAGAGAGTGAGCAAACTAGAACTAAGAAATGAGCATAAGGTGGAAGAGAAAGGGAGTTTGGAAGAAGCGAGAGAGTGTGAGGGGGTTATGCATGAGCAGAATAAAAGAAGGCGCTGGAGACTAAATTAGGTTGAAAGCAGAATGGGAGGGAAAGAGAAAGCGAAAAGGAAAAAGAATATAATAGTGATGGGTTTTAAAGTGGCGGGAAAGGAGAAGAAAGTGGATAATCGAGCGAAAAGTTTGGACGGAGAGAAGTAAACGTAATAGGGTAAGGATTGGGAGAGATAGGATGTGTGTAAACAGAGATATATAGATTTGGGACGATTCTGAGGGAGGGTAGGAAACGGGTAGTGAATGAAGGGGGCAGGCGAGAGGAAAAGGGGAATGCAAGTATCACGGGGGGGTTTTTAAACGACAAGAGCACTTGAATGCAAGGAAGAAAGGTGAGAAATGCAAAAATAGTAATGTGAAAGTAGCATTCTGAGACGTGTCAGGTATAAAAAATAAGGACAAAGTATTTTGGGGAGAATTGTAGAAGTGGGATGTGATAATAATGTGTGAGACGTGGGTAGGTGAGAAGGAGTGGAAAGGTATAGAAAGAATATTACCGAAAGCATATAAGTGGAAGATGCAAGCAGGAAGAAAGAAGCAAGTGAAAGGGAGAGGAATGGGTGACATGTTTTCAGGGGTAAGAAACGAACTGGTGGTAGAGGAAGAAAAGGGATAGTATATAGAAGAAAAGGACAAAACAATGGTTAGAAGAATAAAGTTATGAAAAGTTATTGTGGATGTAGTATGCATGTACAAGAGAAGAGGAGAAGAGGGAGGATGGAGAACAATAAGGAAATGAACAGAGGAAAAAGATAAGAGGTTGGTCCTAATAGGGGGGGGGACTTGAATGCATGAACCGGGGAACAAGGAGGAGAGATATGGGATAGAGAAAAGAAGATGGTCATACGAAATTTTAACGAAACGGACCGGGTGGGTACGATGCTTCAGGAATTGTTTGAAGAGGCGGGATGATTTATTCGTAACGGCAATACCAAGGGGAATAAAGAAGGGGAATATTCGTACGTGGGTATAGGGGACACAGTCATAGATTATATTCTGGCAGAAGAAAGACTAAGGAAGTTGGTTGTTAGAATAGAAGTAGGCAACGTGATAGACTCAGAACACTTTCCGGTGATCACAACAATCAGATGTGGTGGCCCAAAGCGAGGGAGGGGGAATTAGGAAGAAAAGAGGGAAAAGAAATTGAAAATGGGCATTATGGGAAGGAAAAATTAAAGAAATTTAGAGAAAAAATAGAAAACGAGGAAATAGGGTGTTTGGAAGAGAGAGGAGCAGACAAGCTGCTAGAAAATCTCAAAGGAGTGATTTATAAGATAAGGGAAGAGGTGAGACAAAGAGAAGAAGAAGAGGGGGTAAGGAGAGATTGGTGGGACAATTAATGCAGGGAAAGTAAAGATAGGATGAAGGAAAGTGTAAGAAAATGGAGGAAGGGGGAAATGGAAAAAGGAGAACTCAACAGGAGAAAGAGAGATCACGAAAGAATAATAAAGGATAAAAGACAGAAGGAGAAAGAAAGGTACGTGGAAGAGTTAGAGAAAGCGGTAAAGGGAGGGAGGGAATATGAACTGATAATCAGGAAAGGAGGAGGAAGTAAGGGCATAAATTTCAACCAGAGAAATAGAACTTCAAATAATAAAATTAATTTTTCACAAAAAAGATCAATCTTTGACAGGGTAATTGAATCTTCAATCTAGAAGATTATATTTCTACAAAAAAAAGACGAAATGGCAATAAAATAAATCAATTGTTAACCAAATTGTTGAATTTTCAACTAAAAACGATCAATTTTCATCCAAAAATAGAAAATTGATAAAGAAATAGGAATGAAAGAGTGGACGAAGCACTTCAAGGGGTTTTTAGGAGGGGTGGAAAATAGGGTAAAGGGAGGAGGAAGGAAAGCGTTCGAGGAAGACGAGGAGAGCGAAAACGAGATTAGTAGGGAAGAGGTGAATAAGGCGATTGCTCGATTGGAAAGAAATAAGGCAACAGGGGAAGATGGCTTGAAAAATGAAGCACTGAAGTATGGAGGATTGGGAGCGAGAGAAGAGATGTGGAAGATTTGCAATGAGGTATGAAAGAGAGAAGGGTGGTCGGAGGATTGGAAAACAGGGCTGGTAGTACCGTTGATTTAGAAAGGAATGGGCAGAAGGGTAGAGGAATATAGAGGGATCACACTTATGTCGGTGGGATATGAAATTTATGCGGAAGTGCTCAGAGGGGGGTTAGAAAGACAGGTGGAAGAAAAGTGAAGTATACCACAAAATCAAACGGGTTTTAGAAAAGGAATGAGAACCACATATGTATAACATCTACGTGCTCAGCTATCTAGTCAATACGAACCTAGGGCAAAAGAAAGGGAAACTAGTCGCACTGTTTGTAGATATTAAGGCAGCATTTAAATCAATTTGGAGGAGGGTGTCATGGGCAGACATGAAAGAGAGAGGAGTAGATGAAGGATTAATAGAGAGGATAAAAGAAATATTTGTGACAACTAAGAAAAGGGTGAAGATAGGAGAAAAGATAGAAGAGGAATTCTGGACAGGAAAGGGGCTCAGGCAAGGGTGCCCATTGAGCCCACTTCTGTGTACTATTCTTCTGGCAGATTTAGAGGAAAAGTTGGAGAGGAAAGGGAAAGAGCAGACAACGTTAGGAACATGCAAAGTGTGCTCACTAGCATATGCAGATGATGTCGTTCTAGTAGCAGATGATGGAAGAGGTATGAATCTGATGATGAGAGTGTTCGAAGACTATGTGAGAGAAAAGGATTCAACAGTGAATGTGAACAAGACTAAAATTATGTGTTTCAAAAATAAAAAGGGTAGAGTAGAGTGCCAATGGAAGATAAATGACGCAGTGGTGGAGTTGGTGGAGGAATTTTGCTACCTAGGATTTTCGTTCGAAACGAGAGGAGGAAGCGAACTGCAGGTGAGCAAGAGATTAGAATGCGCGAGCGAAGTAATAGGAAAAGTATGGGGTATAGGAAAAAGAAGGTTCAATGACGACTGGAGGATGAGAGTGGGGATGTTTGATGTGTTAGTATGGTCAGCGTTAAGCTAGAGAGTTATATACCACGGGAAGAAATGGGACGGGAAAAAATGGTGGTCAGGCAAGTGAAAAGAGCCTGGAACTTAGAAGAGAAACTCAGAAGGGGAGAGTGAAACAAAAATTGCACAAGCGTGTGCTCGGGAGGTTATGGACAAAGAGATGAGGGGTAACGTGGGGTGTTCAAAATGGGAGAATGAGAGATATGAAATGTGTTTTAAATGTGGTATGCAAGGGAGGGGTAGAAAGTGGAGGAAATAGAGGAAACGATGAAGGCAAGGCTAGGGGAGGAAAGACGGGAAAAAATCACAGATTCAAGGTACCACAGCTGGTATAGAATGGTTAAGAGGCAGGGGGAGCCAGAGTACCTGAAAAAGATTAAAAAGGAGAGCAAATGGAATATAGTGGCGAGATTTAGAATGGGAGAGGGCTTAAGAGCATGTAGGTATTAGATGAATGAAGAAGAGAATATGTGCAGAGTATGACGGTATGAGCAGGAGACATGGTTGCACATGCTAGAGAGGTGTACAGGTGACGAAGGGGAAGGGGAGAGTGTAGCAGTGAGAATTAAATGGATTCCGAATGAAAATTGTCTGGGGGAAGAATAGATGAAGAAGCTGGAAGATCTGAAAGAGAAAGCTGGTTGCACAGGGTAGTAAAAAAGCCAAAAAATGACTCCTAAATAAGGAGAATTACGAAGTAGTGTTGCGGAATAGAGTCCACATTTGAGATTGATAATGGTAAGAGAAAATGGAAGCCCAGGGCAGAGTCGCAAGCGTTTATAAATAAGAATAATAATTTAAGACGATATATAGCAAATAGTTAGTAATGTAGTATGAGGCTTGTTTGTAAGAATATATGTAATAGTTATGTAAAGACTCTCAAACACGTAAAAGGGAGAGAATATAAACAAAATAAAGAATTTTAAAAAAAATTTCAACAAAATAGTTGAATTTTCAACCAGAGAAATGGAACTTCAAATAATAAAATGAATTTTTCACAAAAAAGATCAATCTCCGACAGAGTAATTGAATTTTCAATCCAGAAGATTACATTTCTACCAAAAAAGACAAACTTTCAATAAAATACATACACTTTTAACCAACTTGTTGAATTTTCAACAAAATGGTTGAATTTTCAACCAGAGAATTGGGTCTTTGAATAATAAAATACATTTTTAAGAAACAAATCCAACTTTCAACCAAGTTATTGGATTTTCAATCCAGAAAATTAATTTTCTACTGAAAAAGACGAACTTACAATAAAATATATCAATTTTCAACTAAAAACGATATAACTTCAACCAAAAATATAATTAAGTTTTCAGTAAAAAAATTAATTCAAAGAAAAAAACAAATTTTCAACCAAATAGTTGAATTTTCTACCATAGAGGTGGTTCTTTAAATACAGTCGAACTCGGATTTAACGTTGGTTTTGGGGCTGTCCTTGGACCTGACCTACGCTTACCAAACCGGATTTAGCTACGTTTTGTCACGCCTTCGTGAACCCCGCACACCCTGCGCAGCTCCTCACAAGCCTACCCGCGGCGCGGCGTCAATTCTCGAAAGCGGTAAACACACCCCGCGCAGCTCCTGACAAGCCTACCCGCGGCGCGGCGTCAATTCTCGGAATATGTAAATTCGGGAACGTTGAATCCGAGTTCGACTATAATACAATACATTTTTCACACAGAATTCCAACTTTCAACCAAGTAATTAAATTTTTAATCCAGAAGATCAATTTTCTACCAAAAGATTCGAACTTACAATGAAATCCATACATTTTTTATTAATTTGTTTAATTTTCAACCAAAAATAGAATAATTAAATTTTCAGTTAACAAAATTAATTTAAAAGAACAAATGAATTTTCAACAAAATAGTTGCATTTTTCATCTGAGAGATGGATCTTCAAACAATAATTCAAAAATGTTTCTAAAAATATAGGCATAAGTCTTATGAAATATAATGAAGAAATTAATCTTTTAAAATGCAGTTATAATTGAACGAGCGAAACCTGTTACGCGAGTTAATCTCAAAATCTCGAAGACAGGGCTAAATAAAAAAGGTTGAAATACCCAGTGGACACAACATTTGGCGACGTCTTTACGACATCCTATGTCCATGTCGTTGAGGTATCTTTACGTTATCGTAAAGACGTCCTACGATCTGACGATGTCTTTACGATATCGTGAAGACACCTTAACGAAATGGACATAAGATGTCATAAAGTTGTCGTAAAGATGTCTTAACGATGTCGTGAACATGTCTTAACGATGTCGTAAAGACTTTGTCAAATTTTGTGCCCACTGGATAGCGCCCCCCCCCCCTCTTACTCTTTTATCTTATGAAGGCTACGAGTTTTCATATACATGGGAACGTAAATGCTCGAAACCAGACTAACAGAACGGATGCTCTAACTCTCTATGGCCCTGGCAAATAAGAGACAGATTATCTAGGCGAACGTATGCTCCGTGCGCTTTGACATATGAACTGGTATTAACTGTGGAATTAAATTCCATGCATCGTTCTTATTGATAGTATTTTATTCATGCTTGTCATGCTGAACATCACAACACAGTGGGCACAAAATTCGGCGACGTCTTTGCGACATCGTTACGACATCTTTACGACAACTTTACGACATCATATGTCCATGTCGTTAAGGTGTCCATGTCGTTAAGGTGTTAAGAACGCAAATCAAAACGGGAAGATACGTACAACAAATTACAAGCTCAAATATATAACCACACAAATGCAGTAGAGGCGTTGGTGAACATTTAAAAAATGCAATCCAAAACAGCAAATAAAGTCTCAAACCAACTACCTTCAGATGATACTAAAACAAAAGGTAAGCTGAACTTAAAAATAAAATAAAAATGTAGTCTCATCTTTCCATACGAGAGTTGAGAGTCAACGCCCATACAGCGTGGCAGAGTGCATACGACCTCTTACGGAGTATCTTGTGACCATGTTCAACAAAAAAAGAAAGTACTCTGGATCTAGATGTGGTAGATTCTGACAATGAGGAAGAAGTAGAAGAACTTTTGCCAAAGAATTCTGAAATCACATGAAAATATGATATCCTATAGGTCCTGGGAGTAAAACCCTATGCTTGTACATTTAAAGATGTTAAATACCACCCAGAGTTGAAAAACACATGGCTGAAGTGAAAAAAAGAAGCTCTCCCAGAAAAAAATTAAATTTGGAAATAGCCCCACTACGTACAGATATTGAAAAGAAAAGGGACTAACATTTTATAGAAACTCAGAATTGTGTAGGCACAGCCATATCGGCGCTGGGTGCTGCTTTATCGATACCGATAGATTCTTCAGAGAAAGGTTTGGATGAGGACTTGTTCACAAATTATATAAGCCATGCCGATCAAATCCTGATTGATGTTTTTCATCAACAGTCAGTGGCGATAAAATCCTTTGTCACACCCCAACTAAACGAAAATGTGAAAACGGAGGTGGACACAATGCTTTCAGACGGATAGCTTTACGGAGATGACCTCAAGGAAAAAGTCAAGGATGACAAGGAGATTGAAAAGGCCTGTGCGAATATCAAGGAGAAAGTGCCAGACAAACACAAAACCACAGGGAAACGCGGTCGAAAAATGAAGTTCAAGCCAAGGCCATACAGACACCCACACTTTCAGTTCCAGAACCCTTTGGGTTATGTACTTGTCTATACGTGTTCACAAAAGTGATAAAACCTGTGATACATAAACTCAGATTTCAAGGGATGCTGCTAGTGTTATATTTAGATGATTTTCTCTTCATTCATAGATCCAGAAACCAGTGTGAGAAAAATATCAAAAGAGCGATCAAATTCTTTGATCATTTAGGTTTCATAATAAATTATAGAAAAAGTTCACTAATTGACCAGTAAAAATGTTAATATCCAGCTCTTATTATTGATTCTATTAATTTTTCCTTGAATTTGACGGATAAGAAGAAGAATCAAATAGCAGATCTTTTGAACCAATTTGAAACAGGAAAAACATATAAAATTAGAAAATGTGCGGAATTTTTATGTTTATTAACAGCCGCTTCTCCAGCATTAGCTTACAGGTTCATTCACTTATCATTTATTCATTCATTTATTGCTAGATGATTTGATAAATTTATAATTTCAAAATTATAATTTTAATATATTCAAATTATAATTTCAAACTAAATAAATTTACAAATTGACATACAATCATAAATTGGATTATCCATAAAATTAGTGCATTTAAAGATGCTGTCTCAAAAATTATTTGAATATTTTGTAGTTAATTTTATTCATATTTTTTATTTGTATTTCTCAATTCAAAACTGCCGCTGAGACTCGAAGCCTGGATTCGCGGTCGATAAAGAAGGGCGTCCCGATTTCGAGAATGGCAATACGTGTTTCGGACCAGTGATGCAATTCAAAATTGGAATTAAAAACAATTCTTGTGATTGAAAAATGCACAAGAATGTATATAAAATGTACAACTTTTGATTTTAGACAAGAAAAAAATTTATAACACATATATTAACAGTTTATTTTCTTTGACTTCCGAAGAATAACTTATA
>JAABKJ010006645.1:0-21742 GCA_011634705.1 Andricus grossulariae
CCCGTTGAAATTTACTTCAGGAATGACCTTCACTTTTTTGAAAAATATTTTACCTGAGGAAATATCCAACCGTCCCGTGACTTTTTAGACACCCTGTATAAATGTAAATAACATTTTTTTGAAATACTTTAAAAAGTGAAAATTAGTAATTTGATTTTACAAGTAACGCATCTAATTACAGACTTCACACTCTTTCCTCTATTCTCCTCTTTTCTTATTTTTAAATAATTTCGCTTTTTTCAAGAAACTTCCTCTTTTTCTCGTTTTTCCGCTTAAATACAAATTCAACTGCTTGGTTTAAATTTGAACTACTTTGTCAAAAATTCATTTTATTGCTTGAAGATTTAACTATTTTGTTCAAAATTCGTTCTTTTTAAGGTTCCATAGCCCCGGGCTGAAACCCTTATGGTTTCGGCCTGGTGTCCGTCCGTCCTTTCTACTATTTTCCAAGGAGGGGAAGTGAGGGGAGGGGAATGTTGATGGAGTAGGGAAGGGAAAGTTTGCTATGAGGAGGTTTCAACGATTTAATTAAATTTTTTTTTAAGGAAAATAATTTCGAAAAAAGAATAATTAAATTTAGTTCAGAAAATTTTTGTTTTTTCGAAACAAAAATTTGTTTCGTAAAAATTTGTTGTTCATACATTTTTTTTTCAAACAAAAAAAATAGTAATAATTAAGATTCTATCCAAACTTGAATTATCGTCTTAATATGGTACGAAACCCTTCCTTGTAGGCGTTCGGCACCTACTTTGACTAATTTTTTGTTTGAAAATTAATTTGGTTAACTGAAAATTTTACTATTCCATTTTTGGTGCAAAATTGATCGTTTTAGTTGAAAATTCAACTATTACATTTTTTTAATGAGAATTCATTTTCTCTTTTGGTTGAAAATTCAACTACTTTGTTGCAATGTCAACTACTTTGTTAGACATTCATTTTATGATTAAATATTTAACTATTTTGATGAAAAATCGTTTTTTTTTCAAATTAACTTTTTTAACTGCAAAATTTACTATTCCATTTTTGGTTGAAAATTGACAGTTTTTAGTTGTAAATTTATGTATTTTCTTGTAAATGTGTTTTTTTTTTTTGCAAAACATGAATCTTGTTGATTGAAAATTAAACTACTTGGTTGAAATTTCAACTACTTTGTTAAAAAGTCATTTGGATCAAAATTCATGTACTATGTTGAAAATTCGTCTTTTTGGTGGAAAATTCTCTTGGTTAGAAATTCATCCTGCTTGGTTTAAAATGCAACTGTTTTTATCCAAATTAAAATCTTTCTTGGTGGAAATATAAACTATTAAGTTTGTTGTCAAGAATTTATATTTTTTGTTCAATTCAAATGTTTTTTTATTTGAAATTAAAATCTTTCTTTGGTTAAAATATCTATCTATCTACATATTATATTGTTTATTGAGTTTGAATGTTTTTTTAAACACATTTATTTTGTTGAAAATGTGTCATTTTGTGTTTCAAACTCAACTTTTGTAGAAATTTCATCTTTCTTAGTTGAAACTTTTTTTTTGACAATGCAACTGATTTTGGTTGAAGTTTAATCTTTTCTGTTTAAGATTTCGGCCATTTGATTGTAAATGCAACTGTTTGTTTCATAATAATTTTTTTTAATTCAACTGTTTGGTTAAAAATTCATCTTTGTATGTTGAAAATTCTACTATGGGTATAAAAGTTGAACTAAGTTGTTGAAAATTTAATTATTTTCTTGAAAATTCAACTATTTTGTTAAAGTCATACTTTTTCGAAAATTCAACTTTTTTGTTGAAAACTCGCCTTTTTGAATAGAAAATTTGTCCTTCTGGATTGAAAATTCATCTTTTTTGGGTAGAGAAATTCTTGGTTGGAAATTCATCTATTTTGTTGAAAATCGTGGTTTCTTGGTTGAAAATTGATATTTTTTATTTTAGTATTCAACTGTGCGCTTAAAAATATAACTGGTTTGTTGAAAATTCGTCTTTTTGAGTTGAAAATTCTATTATTTTGGTAGAAATTTCAGCTAATTTGCTGAAAATTAACGCTTTTGTTAAAAATTCATATTTTTGGGTAGAAATGTCTACTTTTTGTAGAGAATTTGCCTTCTTGGCTTGAAAATTTAACAATTGGGTTGAAAATTCATCTCTTTTAGTAGAAATTTTATCTTTTTTAGTAACTTTTTGGTCCAAGAATCATCTGTTTTGATTAAGGATTCAACTATTTTCTTGAAATAATCTTTTTTGATTGAAACGTTCTTGGTTCAAATTCAACAGTCTTCTAAAAAAATCGTCTTTTTGGCTTGAAGATTCAATTTTTTTAATTCAACTGTTTTTGGTTGAATTGTAATCCTTTTTATTTGAAAATTCGACCATTTGGTTGAAAATTCATCTTTTTAGGTTGAAAATTCAACTATTTCGTTGAAAAATTTAAATATTATATTGAAAATTCGACTGTTTTGCATGAAAGTTTAACTCTTTAGTTGCAAATGCAACTGTTCGGTCTAAAATTAATTTGTTTTTTAAGAATTCAACTATTTGTTGAAAAATCATCTTTCTTGGTTGAAAATTCATCTTTTCGGGTTTAAAAGTCAACCCCTTTTCTAAAATATTCAACTTTTTGGCATGAAAACTCTACTATTTCGTTGAAAAATTTAAATATTATATTGAAAATTCGACTGCTTTGCATGAAAGCTTAACTCTTTAGTTGCAAATGCAACTGTTCTGTATGTAATTAATTTTTTTGTTAAAAATTCAACTATTTAGTTGAAAAATCATCTGTTTTGGTTGAAAATTCATCTTTTCGGGTTTAAAAGTCCACTCTTTTTCTAAAATATTCAACTTTTTAGCGTGAAAACTCGACTATTTCGTTGAAAAATTGATCTCTCTTTTTACGTTGAAAATTAAACTATTTTGCTGAAAATGCAATATATTTCGACTTGAAATCTGGAGCGTTTCATATTGAGTTCAATATGGTACCTAAACAACAACTTTGTTTAAAATAATTTATTCCTCTATTATTCCCCTATTTTCGTTGAAAATCACCCTATTTCCCCTGTTTTGAGAGCATTTTGGGCTGTGAAGTCTGTTAAAATATTATATTTGTATGTTTTGTGTTTCATTGTAGGCATTTATCACATGAAATTTGAAAAAATTTTGACCTAAAAGGGAGTAGGGGAGGTGTTCCCATTTTTGACGTCACCCTCGGGGGTTCAAGCTTTATGTGACGAAGAAGGGAAGGGATGGAAAAAGTTTTCAAAATAGCGTGACGTAGTTTTTGAACGGCTCTATACCGGTTATTTCTGAAAAACGCAAGATTCTTTCTCAAAAGAGACAATAATACTAAAATTACCTCATAATTAACAGAAGAACAATCGTCGATGCAGGATTGAACAACTGATCACAAATCGTCCAAATCACACTGTCTCTCTTCACCAATAAAACCTCTTCGGCAATAACTTCCCAAGTAAAATTATGTGCCGTAAAAGGCCCACAATCTCCAGTTTCTTTATATACGATGACAAATCCCAAAACAATTAAAGCACCAACCATTCCGAGAAGAGCTAGTGCCAAAAATAGAGTTTGAGTTTGAGCCGCTCTCCAAGGTTTCGAGGGCGGTTCGCAAAACGTGAGAAGTCCAAATTTCTTTATATAAAAGGTCAACATCATCTTAACAACAATGACAATTGACATCATCGGACTGAAGTAAAACGCCACCCAGAAGAGCGTTTGATTATAAATTAAGTGCATCGTGTTCCTCGCGATGTCGAATTTCGCAGAGCCAATTCTTTTCCACAGTCTAGTCTGGAGTTGGGAACGTGTAATTTGAACTAGAAATGTCCCCACTATTGATATAATAAAATCGAGTAGGATCAGTCTATAAATATCTTGGGCCAGTTGTGTTTGCCAACAATCGAGATTTCCTCGAGTTAGCCAAAAAGCCAAAAGTGTGCCAATCACGACGAGTGCCATTGTGTACATTCTAATTACTGTCACGTATAAAGCTGTTCGATCATTGCTATACCTTTCAAATCTCACCTAAAATTAGAAAAGATCATTTTAAAATTTGGATGGAAACTTATTTGATAAAATTTGGGTGAAAATTTATTTGACAAAATTTGGGATAAGGTGAAAGTATCGGATAGGAATCCTTTCCGAGCCAGTTCGAACCAATCCGAATCATTCAAAAATCTGTGTCCGAATCAATCCGGAAAATGTTTTAAATCTCGTTCGATGCAAATCCGTTGTAAATGAATCAGACTCACTCCGAGTCAATTTGAATCAATCGGATCGTGCGACTTTTATGACTTTTTTGAAAGAATGTGACTTTTTGTAAATTTTTGAAGAAAAATACGACTAATCGACTTTTTTCCGTTTTTTTTTTCTCTCAAAATTTTCGCAGAAATTCAAAACTTGAAAAAATTGTACCATTTTAATTGAGAACATTAAAAATTGAATAACTTCTTAGCAAAGCTTTTTGCTCAGAAATTTTTTCAATAATAACGTTTGGAATTGAATCATTTCTAATTGCATGAATTCGAAATAAAAGTTTTAATTTTTTCAAATTGCAAGCCTTAAAATTTGGACATTTTGAAGTCGAAAACATTCGACAACCTTCAAAATTCATCTTTCTTGGTTGAAATAAAATTTTTGCTGTTGTTGGAAATTTAACTGTCTTACAAAAATTCGTCATTTTGGCATGAAAATTGAACTATTTGGTCAAAAATTCATCTATTTTGTTGAAAATTCGACTTTTTTATTGGAAGTCCAACTATTTGGATGTAAATGCTGTTTCGTTGAAATTTTTGTTTTTCAAAATTCAACTATTTCGTTAAAAATTCACCTTTTTTGGTTAAAAATGATCTATTTGTTGAATGTTCAACTTTTCAGATTAATAATAATTCAACTGACTTATAAAAAATTATTTTTTTTTTGGCTTGAGAATTCCACTATTTGGTTGAAAATGCAACTTTTGTGTTGTATATTCGCCTTTTTAGATAGAAAATTCGTCCTTATGGATTAAAAATTCAGCTTTTTTGGTTAAAAATGTTCTATTTGTTGAATGTTCAACTTTTCAGATTAATAATAATTCAACTGACTTATAAAAAATTCGTTTTTTTTTTGCTTGATAATTCCACTATTTGGTTGAAAATGCAACTTTTCTATTGTATATTCGTCTTTTTAGATAGAACATTCGTCCTTATGGATTAAAAACTCATCTTTTATGGTGGAAAAGTCATCTGTTTGGGTTGAAAATGTATCATTCCTGGTTGAAAATTAACTTTCTTGTTGAGATATCAACTTTCTTTTGGGAAAGGAGTCTCTTTTTCTCTAAAATTCAAATTTTTGGTTAAAAATTAATTTTTTTTTTAATTCAACTATTTTCTTGAAAATCCCTCTTTCTTCGCTGAAAATTATCTTTTATGTTGAAAATTCAACTGTTTTTTACCAAGTTCATATTTTTAGCTTAAAAATTCATATTTCTTGGTTGAAAACCATCTATTTGTTGAACATTAACCTGTTTGGATGAAAAACTCGTCCTTATGGATTGAAAATTCATTTTTCTTGGTTGAAAATTTACTTTTCTTTGTTGAAAATTAACTGTCTTCTAAAAACTTAGTCATTTGGTCTTAAACATTCAACTATTTGGTTAAAAATTCAAATATTTTAATAATAATTCGTTTCTTTTGATTAAAGCTTCAATTATTTGGTCGTAAATGCAACTATCTGGTTGAATTTTTTTTAAATTTAACTATTTGGTTAAAAAGTCAACTCCTTTGTTAAAAATGCGTCTTTGCGTTGAAAATTCATCTCTTTTGGTAGCAAATTCAACTATTTTGTTAAAAATGCAATACATTTCGACTTAAAACCTTAGAAATTTAAAGCGTTTCATATTGAATTCAATATTTTATCTATATTAATTTTATTTAAAAGAATTTATTCTTCTATAATTCCCCTAGTTTCGTTAAAATTTACTCTACTTCCCCTATTTCGAGAGCATTTAGGCTGTGAAGTCTGAATGATTAAAATGAATAATTCCATATTCAAATTATACATTCTCAAATTTAAAGCCTTCATTCTTGAGTAATTTGAAGTTGAAAGTGTCCAAAATTAATATTCCTGAAGTTCAAAATTAATGTAAATTATAAACTTCTCTCATTTCAAAATAATCAAAGTTGACAAGCTTACAGTCCGGGAAAAAAGATTTTTAACCCAGATTCCGAATCTTTCAAGCTGACTGACTAGTGTCAAAAAATTGTGTTGACCTTAAAGTTTATTTTTATTGTGCAAAGAATAATTGAAAATCAATACGAATTATGTAATATATCTTCATAAACAAATAAAGTTATTATTTCAATCATTCAGAGTCTGATAATGCTTTTTTCAAAATTATCTTTACAAATTTGATGCGACTTTCTTGTGGACTTTTTTTTGAAATTCCATGTAACTTTTTTTGTAATTTCATGCGACTAACGCGATTTTTTAAGCCTTCTAATTGATCTGAGCACTGTATCACAATTTGTAAACAATTTAACTTACGAGCCAAGAAATAAGGGACGGAAAAACATTCATGATTCCGGTGACGATTAATGGTACCATTAAAACAGACCAAACATTCGTGACGTCTGCTTGAGGTTGATTTAGTAAAATCCATAATAACCCTCCGGTTGCAACCATCATTGCGAGAACGAAAATCGTCATGAGAATCTGAATAGCAAATGTAAAAAATTTCATGAGACAAGATGAATCGATGTCGCTCTCTCCTTCCCCAAGAAGTTCTTTCAATTCTCGGTAGATCGATGCTGAACACAATTTTGCAGCTTTGCAGGACGAAATTCCAAAATCCCATCCACAAAAAATTTTCGTGGCGTATTGATTGTAAACGCCTCCTGATGTCTCGATAAAACACTTTCTGTAGGAACGAGCGACCCTGAAAATAAAGAAATTATTTAACAATCAGGAATAAAACAATGAAGAATAAAAAATACTTTGACTCACTTGCAACAAAGGAGGACGAAAGTGAATAAATAACAGAAACTTAAAGTCATAAAATAGGCGGAAGGAATATCATAGACATTGGACGGAATCATTTCCACACTTTTGTTCGAATAAAATCCGTAATACATCATAGAATTCGTCAGAAATCCCTGAAAAAACATTTTTGAGTTGCCCTGCATACTTAAGGAATTTTAATTTTCTTTTCAGAAATTTTTACTCACATTTCCAAGTAACAGATCCTCGAATCGAAACGAATTTTCTAAACTTGTGCTAATTAATGACTGTGGTATAATTATAAAAAATATGCTAGAAAAGAGAATGTTAGTTTAAAGATTTAATTTCTGTATCGATATTAATTTATATGGAATATAATTAGATTAATTTACCTTAATAAACAACTAATTGTATTAACTATAAACAGCCATCGTAGGAACTTAAAATATGTCGCGATTCCACTTCCGAAGTGACCTTCTATCGACTTTATTGCGTGGTACCAAAGCTCCATTGTCGAAGATATTTCGTGCAGCGTGGTGTTGAACTGAAAAAAATCCACCAATTGAAAACGAATAGCATTTATAAAACTTTAGAACAAATTTTAGTTTATTATGATTGTCTGCCATCTCACTAACATATCAAGACGAAAATTAGAATAATCATTTAGACTCTTTTTGAAAAAGTTGATTTTAGTATTTAATTAATATGAAATGCAAATATTTTGCTAAAAAGATATTGTAAATGTTGCTTACATTTTTTTTCACTACATTTTTTTATTTTTTATTGAAAAATTCGATCTTTGGGTTTAATTTGAAATGCAAAAATTTCCTTAAAATGATGTAATAAATTTTTCTTAATATCTTTTTCCCTCTGTGTTTTTTTATTGAATATGGTTCTCTGCCATTCCAGGAACATTTGACGATGAAAATTAAAATAATCAAAAGGGTCCTTTTTGAACAAAGTGGATTGTTGTATATAATTGCTTCAAAATGCAAAACATTTTTTAAAGTATTTTATATTTCGCATGTTACTTAAAATTAAATTGTGAATCACGGTAAAATTGTATGCAGCCATAAAGAAATTTTGTGTGTTTTAAGAAACAAGTTTGTAATTCGAATTAATTAAATAAACAATTTACTGTTTTCAAAAAGAGTCCAATCAAACATTATCAATAAAAAAATCAGAAGAATAAACCTGCTAGGCAACATTTAACATATCTTTTTATGCAAACTTTTACATGTATTAATTAAATACTAGAATCCTCATTTGTCAGAAAGCAGTAATTACGGGTTCTGACCTATTTATCTATTGTCACCTATTTTTAAATTTGTCACCCATCTCACCTATTTTAGACATGTGTTTGATTATTGTGTGCATAAAAAGTGTACCAAAAGCAAAGTTCTATTATCAGTTGAACTCATGAAATGTTAATAAACATTGATTTACATGTTCATTTAACTTGTAAAATATTTTTTCATTTACTTTTCTACTATTTTTAAGAAAAAAGTTAGCCTTTTCACCTTTTTTAACGACAATAGGTACTGCAATGACTGAGAAAAAGCCCCACGGAATATTTCAATTCTTGTCTTCAAATTTTCGCTAGATTTCAGGGAATCATAATCCATAAAAAGGAACACAAAACCCGACTTTTTCCAAAAGGGTCCAATCGATTATTTTTATTCTTGTCTTAAAATATTTTTGGGATGGTAGAGAACCATAAGCAATAAGAAAATCCAGAGAAAAAAATATCAGGTAACATTTACCGTTTATTTTTAGGTGTAATGTTAAAGAAACATGATAAATGAAAAAAATCCTTTGAAGAAAATTTTAGGCATCATTTATCATATTTTTTTAGGCAAATTTTTGCATTTCGTATTAATTTAATTCTACAATCATATACACAATCAACAAAAAAATACCACTAGTATGTAACTATCATTTTAAAAATTTTATTTGGAAAATTTTGACCTAGTAAATTAAGTTTGAAAATTATAATAATGACGAATGAAGAGTTGATCTTTCCAGGAAGAAACTGTAAAAAGTTTTTTTTAAATATCTTCCTCATTAGTTGAAATATCATTTAATATTTACTATGAAGTATATTGATTTTAATTTTTTAAATAAATTATTGACTAGGTGGCAGATAATTGAAAGATTGTAAAATATGTTTACCTTCGTAAGACCCATACTCGTTCTATATTTAAGACGTTTCCAATATCCGACTGTCCTTATCTTTGACTTTTGACTAGCACTGTGAGACAATTTAGCTTTTACAGACCTCTTGACAGTCAAACATTGTGGCATGTCTCGTAAAATTTCTGTTCTAAGCAACTCAGAATGCAAATTATTTTGCATAAGCTCATCATTTTTTTCGATGTGATTTGCTATCACGGCTGCATGATGTTCCAAAGGCAAATTTGACGTTCTCGGCATTCTTAAAGTTGCATTGGGAAGCATTGGCGACATATCAGATGATTCTTCGCTCATTTTATCCGATAATGTTACTGCAATTTCATAGAATTTTATAGTTAAAAAATATGTATAAAAATTTGCTTATCACAGACATAGTTTTTATATTCACGTGTAAGTACCTTTACATTTCTCAAAGAGAATATATAGTTATCTAATTCCAAATTTTTATTGTTTCGTTCATTATACTATAGCAGGGATCACAGTCTGTCCCACTTTTCCCACCTTAAGCTGGAAAAATCCCGTAAAACACATAAAATCTAGAATTTTGACCCCATTTTCCCCTTTTCCTCCTTTTTACAAGGATTCGATTCATTTTAAAAGAAGCATAAACATAGAATACAGACATTAGAAAATAAGAAGCTTCAAAAGAGATAATATAAAATTCAAGTTCAAATTCAAACGCTTCAAATTCCTAATATTTAAAGTAAAATGATTGCATTTTTAACAAAATAGATAATTTTTTAAACAAATACTTCAATTTTTAGTCAAAAAGATGAATTTCGAACCAACAAGATTAATTTTCTACCAAACAAGACTCTACTACTTTTAACTGACTAGTTGAATTTGTAACCAAAGAAGAAGAATTCTCAATGCAAAATGTAATACTTAATATTTAAATCTAAAATAAATTTTAATTTTGAAACAAAAACAGTTTAATCAATAAAAAACGAATTTTCAACAAAATAGTTGAATTGTTAAGCAAAAAGATGAATTTTCAACAAAGAAGATTAATTTTCTCTCAAAAAGACGAACTTTCAACGAAATAGTTATATTTTAAACGAAAGAGATGAATTTTTATGTAAAATGAAGAATTTCCAACCAAACAAGTGAATTTTTAACAATGTAGTTCCATTTTCAACCAAGTATGGTTGATATTAAAATTAATAAATATTTTTATTTTAAATCACATAAGGGATAAATTCATCCAAAAAGACGAATTTTCAACAAAATAATTGAATTCTAACCCAAAAAACATTTTAATTTTAAACCAAACAGTTGCAGTTTTAATTTAAAAAAAAGATAACATTTTTACCAAAAGACATGCATTTTAAAAACCAATAGACGAATTTTCAATATAATTATTGTTGTATTTTCAAACAAAACAAAATTTCAGTCAAGAAAAAAAAATCAGGAAAATTATAATTTGAAGGGAAAAAATTTTTAATACAAAATAACAATTTCAAAAAACAATTTATTTTTGACGATTCTTTGTTTATTTGCTTTGAGGCTATATGAATACAAAATTCTTAAGCTTCTCTAGAAAATTTAAAAACATTTTTGAAGATTTCACATATGTCAAAAAAGTATATAAAATTTCTAAGAACTATTTTTTTAGTTTACAGAATTTTAAGAAGTTTTAGAAAAAATTTAAGACGGTTTAAAAGATATTTAGATTTTTTTACGCTTGGCAAAAATGTAGAAATATTTTATAAATTTTCAGAAACCTTTCAAAGTTTGAAAATATTTTTAATCTATTTAAAACTTGAAAAATTCCTCAATATCTTTTAAACTGACTCGAATTAATTCTAAAATTATCTTAAAATCATCCATATTCGTCTTTGACCATTTTTTGAATCAGTTGTAATGCTTTAAAATATTTTGGAATATTCTCTTAAAATTAATTTGTCAATCTTGAAACATTTCAAAATCTTTAAAAAAAACATCTAAATTTTATTTCAAAATCTTCAAAAAGTTACGCTTTGTTTTAGGTTTTTGGAAACCTTTTCAAATTTTAAATTATTTTTGAAATTTTTTAAAAACATCTTAATATTGTTTTAATATATTCGAATTTTTTCTACAATTTTATGAAAGTTCTGAAAAATTAAAAAAAAATTGCCTTAAAATCTTCCAGATTCTTTTTTCAGAATTTTGGAAATACTTAGGAATGTTTCGGAATCTTTTTAAATATTCTCTTAAAATAAATTTTGTAAAATAAAAATTCATTTGAATCCTTTTAAGTTGAAAATAATTTATGTATCAATTCAAAAAATTCTACATAACTTTCAAACTTATTCGATTTTTTTCTGAAATTTTGTAATCTTGCAAAATTGAAAAATATTACTTTGCTACATTATTTTTTGAAATTTAAGGAAATCGTTTGAAATGTTTTAAAATATTTTTAAATACTTTCTGAACATTATTTTTTCAAAATAAAAAATCACCAATCAGGTATTCAACAAAAATTTTTTTTAGATATGGTAGGAATGAAATCCCCTTTTTATCTAAAATTGAACAACTGAACAGCTGTGTTTCCTGCTATAACTTTTAAAATAACTAAAAAATTAAAATCTGATCTAATTAAATTTCATAACTTGGTTTTCAAAATTTGCAGAGTTAAATAGCTAAAGAAATAATCTAATAATATATTAATTTTACCAATTCTTCTGGACGGCAAGTGACGGGTATGACGAGCAAAAATTCTTTGTTGTATAGTCAGGTTGTCAAAATTTACATTTTTTCCTTTATCTGTGGATGAAGCTTGACCATGGGCTATAAATAAAAATGTTGTTAGCAAAGAATCGCCTTTCGTATATTTCGTGTTTGAACTCCATGTTTATGAGTTTAAATATTTTTATATAATCAGGCCTCGGACTCACTTCAAATATCAAAAATAAAATTAGTGAATTTAAAAGTGTATTTAAAAGTGTTAAAGTGAATTTCAATATTTATTTAAAATGTTACTCTTCAGCATATAGATCGTCAAAATTTCGATTTATTTATTGCAGGCTTCATAACCTTTTCTTATTCCCCTCTTTTCCTCGGTTTTCTTTGATTTATAATTTATTAATTTTTTCAATAATTTAATTAATAATTTAGTTCAATTAATTTAATTATTTAATTAATAGAACCCAATAAGAAAATCTAACTATTTTTGGTTCAAAGTAAATTCTTTTCGGTTGAAAAGTCTAATATTAAATAATTTCTTGCGAAAATTGATCTTTTTTGGTCAAAAATATTATTTGGTTCAAAATTGAATTATTTTCTTGAAAATTTAACAATTTTATTGAAAAGTTATACTTCTTAGTTGAAAATTCATCTTTTTCGCTGAAAATTTCATTTCTTCACTGACACGATTTTTTTTTAATTCACCTGTTTTGTTGAACATTTATCTTTTTGGTTTGGAAATTCCTCTCTTTCGGTAAAAAGTTCACATTTTTGTGTTGAGAATGCAACTGTCTGGTTGAAAATTAATCTGTCTTAGTTGAAAATTAATCTGTCTTAGTTGAAAATTAAATTTTTCGTTGAAAATTCAAATGTTTTGTAAAAAAATTCGTATTTTCGGCTCGATAATTCTACAATTTGGTATAAAATTGGACTATTTGATTGAAAATTTATGTATTCTTTTGAAAATTCGTCTTTTTGAGTAGAAAGTTGATTTTTGTGGTTAAAAATGCAACAGTTTGTTTTAAAACCATGTTATGCTTTAAGATTTATAATTTTATTTGAAATTTTTTGTTTGTTTGTTTAAAATTAACATTTTTAACTGAAAATTTAACTATTTTGTTGAAAATTCAACTAATTGGTTGAAAATGAGTTTGTTTTTTGGCTTGAAAATTAAACAATTTGGTAGAAAATTCAACTATTTGGTACAAAATTAAACTGTTTTGTAAAAAATGCGTTTTTTTCATTGGAAACTAATTCACTCAAATGAAAACTTAACTGCTCCATTTTTCGTTAAAAATTGGGCTTCGTTAGTTTGAAAATTCAACTATTTATTTAAAAAAATTTAGAAACAAAAAAAATATAAACTGAAAATTAATCAAATAAAATGTCGACTAAGATCACATTGATTGCTCAAACTGTTGAGTTGAAAATGTTCATAATTTGTTGAAAATTTGTCTTTAGGTAGAAAATTAATCTTCTTGGTTAAAAATTGATGTATTTTGTTAAAGATTCGTCTTTTTGGCTTGCAAATTCCATAATTTCGTACAAAAAGCAAATGTTTGTTTTAAAATTGTTTTTTTTTTTATTGAAAATGAATTTTTTTAACTGAAAATTTAACAACCCCATTGTGGATTAAAAAGTGATTATTTTTGGTTTAAAAATTGAACAGTTAGATTAAAAGTTTATGTATTTTGTTAAAGATTCGTCTTTTTGGTAGGAGATTAATCTTCTTGATTAAAAATTCAACTATTTGTTGGAAATGGTATGTATTTTCTTGAAAATTAATCTTCTTGTTTGAAAATTCAACTATTTGTTTAAAAATTTATGAATTTTGTCGACAATTAATTTTTTGGTAGAAAATTAACCTTCTGTGTTGAGCCTTCATTTTTTTTTTGTTGAAAATATGTAACTGTTTCGTTGAAAATTCGTCCTTTTTGTTTCAATTCAACTGGTTTTGATTTAAAATGAAAACCTTCAGCAATAATTACGTAAGATAGGGGAGAGGGGCCTCAAAATTTCAGGAAAAAAAAACTTTATGTAATTCATGCACGGCCCCTAATCCGCGATTGAGACAATTTTGCGGTGATTCTCACAATTGTGAGAAAATAAGTTTTTAGTGGAACTTTTTCCGAAATAGTAGCAAAATAGTGTCCAAGCTGAAAAAAAGTGTCAAATAGTGTCAACAGTGTAGTGAGTCCGAGGCCTGTATAATTAAAAAAATACTGAGATATGCAAATTAAGAAGGAATTAATTGGTTTCTTTAATAAAGTATTTTCAATTGATGAAAAATTACTCAATCAAATACTTGCCTGAAGCCATTTCAATATGTTCGAACTGATGAGCCTCTTCTTCTTCATTAAAATCAGATCTGTTGTATTTGTTCATTTTATGGAATTTGCTTTTACAGCACTATAAAAAAAGTAAATTGTAGTGCACTCTCTTCGACGTAAACAAATAATCCCTTCTGTCAGAATTGATACTGGATCAATTTTCAGAACTGAATGAGTATGTGATCAGACTTTTTGCTTATCAGATCTTCCCAGCTTATCATATCGCTTAGCAATTATCAGACTATTATTTTTTTATTTTTGTAATCGGTACTTCGTTATTTTATTGCACACATGTATTGCAGAACGATTTTTTCAATTCTAATTTTTTTCTCAGACTATTTTCGATTTCTTGATCACTCTGGATCATTACTTCAGAACTTTGTTGGAAAATTGATATCTCAATCGGTAAGGCAAGGAATTTCTTTACTGGCGATCGATAAACATTTTTTAAAAATTTGTCTTTTCTATATTTTTTTTACGGTTAAAACACTTAAAACCAAAAGTTTATAATTGATTTCATATTTTTGTAATAACTAAATGTTGGATAAATTCAGGGTGGCCGTTTTAATCGAGGACAAAAATTCTCTGTCATTTCCTGTGTTTTAACAGTTTACAACAATTTTTCCCAATCATTGAAATGAAAAGATTTGAACTCTTGAAGCCAACAATGTTTAAATTAGAAGTTATAAAAACTGAACCGCAACTTGAAGCACTCAAAATGAACTCTTTTGAATTGTAAACTTTTTAAATTAGAGCTTTAAAAAAAATTGTATTCAAACGCTAAGTAATTTATACGTATAAAATGGAAGCTTTTTACACTTTCAACTAAACAACTTAAAATTAAATTCCGTTAAACAGCAAAAATTTTTATTTAAAAATTTATACATTGTACAGTTTAAAGACTTAAAAATATATAAACCGCGCTATCATTTTCAAAGCTGTAAATTGATATTTTTTTCTAAACTGAACACTTTTTAAATTTGAAGTTAAATTAATTTAATTTTAAGTCATTACACATGATTGATTCTTCAAATGTTAATCGTAGATAATTTTTTTTTGTCTTGAAATCTTTAAAAATATTTTCTTAAACTCATTTTTTCTGAATAAAAAATAATTTAAAATTTTCCCAGGAATCTTAAGACATTTTTTTTATATCGGAACCTGTCATAATCCTTAATAAGCTTCAAAATTTGATTTCAAAAGCTTCAAAAATCTACATTTTGTTTTACATTTTTTGGTACCTTTTCGCATTTTAAATTATTTTTGAAATTATTTCCAAACTTTCAAATAATTTTAACATGATTCAAATTTTTCTTAAATTGTTTAAAAAATCCTGTAAAATAAAAATCTTGCAGATTCTTTTTTTGGAAATTTTGGAAATCTTTTAAACTCTTTTTAAATATTCTCTTGAAATTAATTGTTCAAAATAAAAATTTATTTTTAATTTACCTAGAAATCTTAATAAAAATTTTTGTATCCTTTCGAAACCTTTCAAAATTCTTAAAAAACTTCAAATTTTTTTTCGAAAACTTCAAAAATTTACATTTTGTTCTTCATTCTTTGAAAATTTTCCATGTTTTAAATTAAGTCTGATTCTTCTCAAAACTTCTGAATATCTCTTAAATTCACTCGAATTTTTTAAAATTCATAATTGTTCAATTTTTATTTATACATAAAAATTCAATACTTTCACTCTCAAATTAAAAATGTTAGAAATAGAACAATTAAGATTGTAACTTTCAAAGTTTAAATTTAGTTATCTGAAAATTTAGCGATTCAAGGCTTTCTATTTTAAATTATTTAGTTTTGAATATTTGCTTTATAGTTTTTGATTTTAATTGAACAGTCAAATATTGCTAAATATTAAAAAATTAATTTTTGTCTTAATTAACGTTTTTTTTACGGAATGGGTTAAAAATGGAGTATTTTAGACTGAAACAATATTTGAATATATTTTTCAATTTAATAAAAGTGTTTATTACGAATCTATTAATTTGAAATCATTTAAAAATTGAAAACATGTAATTGATAAAGTTTTAATGGGGCGTTTACATTTTTGTTCAACTACTAAGGCTTTCTAATTGAAACAGCTCAATTTTTAACGTCAAATTCTGTAAAAGGTTTAATTTTGAACAGATTCAGAAACGTTTTGTAAAATCAATTATTGTTCAATTCTAAGAAAACATTAAATAATTTATATTTACAATTGATTAACTCGAAACGATTTTTACCCAAAATTTTAAATTTCAAGCACTTTTTTTTAATTGGTAAAGTCTTCAAAACTGCATTTAAAAATTCTTTTAATTGAACATATAGGCTTAAAAATGAAGATCAAACATGGACAATTTTTAAAGTGAAAGATTTTAGAATCACGCATTTTAAACTGAATGATTTCATAATTGAAAAATTTAACAACTGAACCTAACATTAAAAAAAAGCTGAAATTCCATTATATCATGTGATATTTCAAGTGATTGGACAGATTTTTCTTCTAAAAATTGGTAAATTCCCGGTAAAAAAATAAATTCACTGTGACCGGCCACGCTGTAAATTGTAATAAATAAATGGAAATTGGTACTGCCAAAGAAGAAGACACTTCTGGAATGGTCAATGTTATTAATTTATTTTCAATCACATCGAACTACTATAATTATATGTAGATTGGTATGATTATCAAATAGGGGAAATGAAAAAAAATGAATGCAAAAACAAAAGAAAGCTTGAACTTAGCAATTGTTGCACTTTAGATGACATTAGCTTCATGTAGATTGTAGTTGTTACAAAACAGTGACTATTTTTTACTTATTCGTGATAGTCTATAATTTTCCAGCCAGCGGGTAATGTTAATGATTAGCGAATTACAAAAGCGCAACAAAGACGCGTTTTTGTGAAGAAAAAAAAGATGAATATGTAGTTTAAAGTTTAATTATTGCTAACTGCGGTATTAAATACCAATGAGTAATATTGAACTTATAAACTTAGTCTATGGATTCCATTAAGTTGTGTACATTGTGTATAATGTATAATATAATGCATAATGATATACAATTAAAGCGTAGCAGTCAGTCAGTGCACTGCAGGGACTCCACCTTTTCATTTGATCTTGTACAAAAGTCTAAAACAGCTTCTGAATAATGACGTGTTCCATTTATAAAATGATGTATAAAGTATGTTTGTACTTATACAATAAAGTGTGTATATAATCAACTCATTTGGGATGTGTTTCTCTTTTTTTCGCTTTTCGATTTCCAAATACTTTTCTGATTGCGACAAATAAGTACTATATGCAGGTGTCTCACCACATACTGTAGTCGGAATCTTCCTGCTCAAAAGCTATGAAGAAGCCGACAATGGTCAGGTACACGACGACGTTGCCCGCTAAAGTCAGATAACAAGCTCCCCATTGTATCTGTAAATTAGAGATTTATCATTAATTTAGTAACTGTATTTAGAAAAGATATAATAAAAATTCGATCTTAGGGCCATGTAATACTTATCCGATTCCTTAGTTCCTCAGTGCTTTTTATATAGTTTACCAAATTTTCAACTCGATATCTCAATTTCTGTATACGTGATTTTTTGCCAAAAAATATTGGTAAGGTAGGAATAGTGTAAGTATTATATAGCCTTAACCACAGTTATGGGTAAGTTACTTTTTAAAAGGACATAGTTATAGTTATCGTTACCGTTTAAAAATGAAAATGTAACTTTTTTAGTTACTTTCAGGGATGCCACACAGTCACTTATGTTACTTTTAGTAAACTTTTTAAAGATGGTCATTATAGACACTTTTTAAAATGAAAACATCAGTTTATTCACTTCTTTCAATAATTTTAAACAGAGAACCCAATGATTTCACCCTGAACTCTGAAATACCATTGAAATCCACTAAATTCAATAGATGATTTTTAGATTTTAATTTTTTTTTTAAATCACTCTAAGGACTTTTAAATTCACTTTGAATTCTTATGAATTTAATCAGATCGTTTTCACTGATTTTATTCACTCCCATTTATCCGAATGCAATGGAATTTTCGTGAATTTAAATAATTTTGTTTTATTCACTTGTATTCCCTTGAATTCTTATAAATTCACTCCAATTTTACTGAAGTCAATGGAATATTTTGGATTTTTTCCAATTCAGTGGAATTCATTTGTACTATAAAGCCTGCTGTTTTTTAATTTAGACTGAATTCTTTTGAATCCATAGAAATTCTCTTTAATTTTTATATTTACCCTGAACTTTTCTAAATTCACTCAATTCTAATCAATTTAATAGATTTTTTATTGTTTTTTTTTACTTTACCTTGACCTATTTTTAAATCACCTTGAATTCTTAGGTATTTTATCAAATTCTTTTGAATTCCCTTGAATTCTTATAAATTAATTACAAATTTAATTAATTAAATGCATTTTTAAATATTTAAAAATCGTTTTCAATTCAATTGAATAAATTTAATTTACCTTGAATTTCATCGACCCAAATTTTACTTAACTCGTTGGTTTTTTTTTCAATTCACTTAAATTCTGTTGAATTCGCTCTGAATTGGGTTCACTCCCATTTTACTCAATTCGATGATCTCTTGAATTCTTTTGAATTATTCTAAATTCACTCAAATTTTACTGAAATCAGTGGAAAATTTTGAATTTTTTTCATCTCATTTGAATTCACTGCGAATTCACCCTGAATTCTTTGGAATTCTCTTGATAATAATAACTAACTCTCAACGAATTCCTTTTAATTCACTTAAATTCTTCGAAATTCATTCAATTCTACTCAATGAAATTTATTTAAAACAGTTTTTTTTTAAATTCACCTAGAAATATTTTTAAATCACCTTAAATTCTTAGGCATTTTATGAAATTCTGTTGAATTACCTTGGATTCTTATAAATTTACTACAAGTTTATTTAAATCAGTGGAATGTTTTGGATTTTTTTTTCAATTCATTTGAATTCAATTGTACCTAACCCTGAATTTTTATTAATTTATCCTGAATTCTTTTGAATGCTTGAGAATTCTCTTAATTTCTTATAATTTACCATGATTTTACTTAATTCACTTGAATTCTTCTAAATTCCTAAATTCTACTCAATTCAATGGATTTTTTATTAGTTTTTTTTAATTCATCCTGAAGTATTTTTAAAGAACCTGGAATTCTTTTAGGTATTTTATGAAAAATGTTGAGTACCTTTGAGTTTTACTCAATTCATTACAAATCTAACTAATTCAATGCAGTTTTTAAATATTTTTTTATTGTTTTCAATTCACTTGAATCCTTTTTAATTCATCTTCAATTTCATCGAATTCTTCTCGTTTCCCTTGAATTTTTTTTAATTAACTCAAATTCTATCTAATTCCTTGAATTTCTTTCCATTGTTTGATTTTTTTCAATTCACTTAAATTCTGTTGAATTCGCTCTGAATTGGGTGCACTCCCATTTTACTCAATTCGATGATCTCTTGAATTATTTTGAATTATTCTAAATTCACTCCAATTTTACCGAAAATCAGTAGAAAATTTTCGATTTTTTTCAACTCATTTGAATTAATTGTGAATTCACTCTGATTTCATTGGAATTCTCTTGATATTTTCCACTGACGCTGAATTATTTTTAATTCACTTGAATTCTTCTAAATTCATTCAATTCTACTCAATTAAATTGATTTAAAATCGTTTTTTTTATTTACATTGAAGTCTGTCAAATTCACCTTAAATTCTTAGGCATTGTATCAAATTCCTTTTAATCCTTATAAATTCACAACAATTTTACTGAAATTCGTGGAATATTTTTGATTTTTTTTAATTCGCCTTGAATTTTGATGAATTTCATTGAATTCTTCTCATATTCCCTCACATTCTTCTAAACTCATGCGCATTTTATTTAGAATTCATTGTTTTTTTTTAAATTCATTCTGAATTCTTTTGAATTCACCTGGAATTCTCATAAATTCCATTGAATTATTTGGAATTAAAAAGAACATCATTCACATTAATAATGCACATTGGTCACTTTTAGTCCATTTTAGTCACTTTTTAAAATAGAAATTAGTTACTTTTTCGGTTTAAAAAGATCACTTTTACACTTCATGCATGTAAATTAGGCTGTGGTAGCCCTGTCTATTCTTTGTTTATTTTTAACCGCAAAAATTCTTCGAAAGCTTGGTCGTTCAATTTGCCCCGCCTCGAGATCAATATGATTTCTGTCGTACTAAAGAATCTTTCAAAAACAAGGCATCACAATTTAAATAGTGAAAATGAAAAAAGGTTGCAAAAACAATAAAATTTATTGATTGCAATAAAAAAGACTTATGAACTATATTTCGAAAGTAACGAGGTAACGATTTTTAGAGTTACTGTTACTGAAGAGAGTGAAACTAGTTACCAATTTGTTACTTAATTACAAAAGTAACTTAGTTACCACTATCGTTATCAAAAAAAGTATCTAGTTACAATAAACAGTTAAAAGAAACTAGTTACTTCCCATCACTGCTTGACAATATAAACACGAATAGAAACAAATAATTTGCTCACCACGGGATTAGCTTCTGGTGATCGGGCAAGTACGATTGGAAGAGCAAAGGATGACACTACAAATCCCATTGTAATGAATATTGCTAATTCTAAACATGGATTGCTACTGGTTCCCGTATCTTCGGAATAACGTCGAGCCACTAACGTTGGAACGGGTGATAAAATGTAGAATAATACTACAAAGAATGGCCAAAATACTCTGAAAATAAAAAGGGCAACTGATGAGAATTCATTCAATTGTATACTATATATAGTTATCAGCATTTTAATATTTATTATCAGGTTGTCTAGTAATGAGTCAATTTGAAATTCTCCGTTTTTTCCGGAACACATTATGTTTTCCGTGGACCAACTTAAAGATATCTTTTTCTAATTCAGTAATCATTTATTTACACCTGCCAGACTTATCCCCAACGCAACCACAGACTGAAGTGCTAATATTAATAAAAACTACATTGCTGATCACGACTATGACACCGCCTGTTTATCGATAATTTCTCAGATTCTTTTAATGTTAATTATGTGAGAGTTACATTTTTTTCTGTCAAATAGGTTTAAAGCTATCGATGTTCTCGATTAAATGGACCAGGATCAAATAATTTTGTGAATTTTTTCACAAGATATTGCAAAAATAATGCAAATTTAAATGTTTTCTTGAAATTTAAACGAAATCTAATATAATAAGCAGTTTTTCAATGTTCTTAGGATCATTTTAAAAGTAAATTTGTATAGAATCACATGAACTTATCACCACTATTGTATCAAATTTGGCTTGAATAGTGCAACATGTTTAATGTTTAATCAAAAATATTGGAAAAATTAAAATATTTTTTGGCTGAAAGTATATACAGTAAAGTCTCCAAAATTTGAGCGTCCTTGAAACGTAGGGATTCGTTATTTTCAATGCTGGAGGGGACCACACCCTTACCGCGAGTGGGCTGTTTGTTTATATCAACGATGTTCTTTGGCTGCCCCGTTCTTGTATCGATGCGCCGCCTGTCGCTACTTTTTCAGCCGAAAAGCGCGGGTGATTTGAAATCA
>JAABKJ010006646.1:0-21741 GCA_011634705.1 Andricus grossulariae
AAAAAGTGTGTTTCGATGAGATCTACAACTTTTATTTGAAATATTTTTTGTTATTTTGCATATTAGCTGAGATAAACACAAAAACCCATGATTTTTATGGGGTTTTCATGGTTTTTACCATGAAAATCGACTAGTCGCCTATTCGCTTATTATTTGTTCAAAACTAAAAATTTCAAGAAAATTAAAATTTAAGAAAAAACTAGAACTTTCTATAATTACTCTAGGATAGGATAGTTATTAAAAATAATAAAGTGTTTAGAAATCTGTGTTTATTACCTTGAATTCTTCATAACCACACTCAGTAAAGAGTGGACAGAAAGTTGAAATTTTCACAAAAAACCGCAACTCTCTAGCATTGTTCTGAAAGAATACTGTAATAAATGATAATTCATTGCTTAAACAATCATTTTTTTTTAACTTCAATTCATTATTATTACTTAACTAAAATTGAAATGTGGATAAAACCATAAAAATTTAAGAGAAAACCGCAACTTTCTAGTATTATTATAAGAGAATATAGTTATAATTAATACAAGGTTGTTCAAATAATTATTTTTGTTAGCTTCAATTGAATATTGCTTCGCTCTAATTGAAAATTTGAAAGCAGATTAAAAAGTTCTAAAATAACGAGGACTTTCTAACTCTATTTTTAGAGGAAATAGCTATGAACAATAATAAATTGTTGACGAAATTTATTTAAACATCTTTCTGGTGATAGACAGTAATGTTTCATATATGAAAAAATTGTTACTAAAGCCTTCTGCAAATAAAAAATAATTAGCGACACAATTTCGCAAAACCCAATTATTCACTTATGGGTTTTTTTTGGGCTCCCTATAAAACAGACCTATGGTATAAAAAGAATCAACTTTTTTTGAATTCTCATTCCATGCCTAATCGTCATCGCGATACACCTAATATTGACGATTCTGCATAAAGTTTACAAAAAACTTCTTTTTCTTCTATGGGAAACACGTGACAAATTTCATAGAGTTTGTAAAAACGCATTGATTTTTTTTAGACCCAAACAAATCCAGGTGAATTATGCATAAAAATTGTAGAAAAAGAATTTGGACCACCCTCCGTATTACGAATTCAAGCCTACAACTTTAAACTAATCAATACTTTAATTCTTCGAACCCAATTTCCAAATTAAGTATAAAAATACAATAAAGAGAATAATAAATAATATCTCAAATATCAAATATTAGGTGTACTGAATTTAAAATAATCAAATATTGATTTAGTTGCATATTTTATTTTCTCTTATATTTTTAGCCATATTTTATAGACCCATCAATATTAATTTAATTATCAACCTCCATTAAATTCCCGCTTTTACTGACTTTCTCTTTAAATACATAAAATCACCATTAAACTTCCAGATGATAAAATATATTTCTTTCAATTTTAAATGTTGCGATAAAGTTATACAAATGGAATTTACTTTATCGGTGAACTAGAAATCGGAGGAAAAAAGAGAAAAAGGCACGCATCCATAAAAAGGGTGCGTACGCATTATAATCTACTTATTGATCCGCATTTTATAATTAGAACAGCTAATACTTTCAGTGTGTGTAAGCAGTTTAATCTGCCATAAAACACGTTGCGGTTGATAATAATTTTGCGTAAACAAAAGGGCTCGGTAATCGAGTTTGCCTGATTTTAAAACAGTGAGGAAAACAAAAAGTGAGTCATGATGCTTTGAAATAATGTGGCTTTACTAAATTTGAGACAAAAACGTATTAAAAGTGCTAATGTTTTTAATGAGTTTTTGTACAATACTGAAAACGCTGTCACAATAAATATCACGTTCCATCAGTTATCCCTTATTTGAACAAAAAGTGACAAATTAGTGTCGACGTGTGGCCGTGCGGCCTCTCAGACCGCACCATGCTTCTTATATGTGGGTATTTCTCACACTGGTATAGAAGATTATTAATAATAAGAGTTGATAAAAGTTATTATTTTCTTACTTATTCCGAAGTTCCCTCATATACTTGTATAAGTAAGATAACAAAAACTTCTTTACTTATTTAATTACATATGAATATATACAGCGGTCTGTGAGACCTCAGGTCCATGTTAGTGCAAAAATGAAACCACATCTATACTTCAAGGTTAAATTTTTCTAGGGTACGAAGGGTCAAGGGTCAGTTGTTCAGGGGCCATCCATAAATAAATGTTACGCCCCAATAAATTGGGAGGGGGTAGAGGCTTTTACGTAATATTTGAAGCCAATGAACAGTATATAAAATCCATGAACCCAAAATTATAGTATGACGTTAAAATTCAGTAATTATAATTTTAAAATGTTTCTAAATTCCTACAATGGTACAAACCATTTTTTTATGAATCGTTACATGGAAGAGGGTAGGGAAGGGTCAAAACATGACAAAATGTCAAAGGTGATGTGTCAAAGATCAGAGGTCAATATAAGGGTTCATAGATCAAACGTGAGGAGTCAAATGATAGGGGTCAAAGTTTAGAGGTTATATATCAGATGTTAGAGGACAAAGGTAAAAAGAAGTCAGGGTCAAAGGTTACAGGTCAAGGGTCAACATTTTGGGTCATGATTAATCTTTAACTCGAAAAATCTCCACAATGGAATATAATTTGTATCTGAATCTAACTCATTTTAAACCGGATCACATTTACAATTTTCCATTGCAAATCTATTAAATTAAATAAATTTAAACTTTAAATCTCCAAAATTTAAGAATTTTTTTTAGTTCTTTAAAAATGAACTATTTCAAACAAGCATTAAAAATTGCAAATTTTCTATTTTACACGTTAAATATTGAAGAGCCTTCAATTGCAAAACTTAAAAATGTAATATTTCTGAAAAACTTTCAAAATTACATTATTTTAAACTGTAAACATTCCAAATTTATGAATCTTCAATTACGAATCTTACAAATGGAAACATTTCAAATTGAAATTCCTAAAAATTAAAATATACCAAAACATGTTTAGAAGCATATACCTTTAAAATAAAAATGGTGAAAATTGTACAATTTTCAATTCCATATTTTCAAATTTTTAAATTTTTTATTACAACTCTTAACAATCGTAGAACTCTGCAATATATATCTTTCTAATTCAAGAGTTTTTATTTTTAAAAAGTCTCTAATTAGAAATTGTGCCATGTTTAAGCTTCACAATTATAAATTCTGTAATTTTAATCATCTACATTTTAAACTTATAAATTTTAGAAGATTTATAATTAAAACCTCTCGACTTTGGATCTTCAAAATCATTAAAATTTTAAGAATGTTGATTCATACAATTTTGAAACTAAAGAGTCATCAAGTGAAAATGTGAAAATTTCGAGAATTTTCTGTTCTAAACCTTCAAAATTAAACTATTCCAAAAAAATATGCGAGAGTACATGCCTCTGAAATATAAATCCTGAAAATAAAGTAACTTTTCATACTATGTTTCCAAAATTCAAGAATTGTCCATCATAACTCTTCAAAATTACAGAACTTCAAATTTTCAATCTTTGAAATTGAACAGTTGTTGATATGGAAAATTCAAAATTATGCAAGTTTTGTGTTTCACACTTAAAAATCACATGATTTTGATGATAAACATTTAAAATTTTTTTCAACTTTGGGAGATTAAGAATTGAAAACTCCTGACTTTTGAACTGCATAAGCATCCAAGCTGAAGAATTTTAATTTATTCATCTTTAAAATTGAAGAATTTCCAATAGTAAATCTACAAAATTGAACTATTCCACAAATAATCGAAGAAAAAGATTTATGGGCACTCAGTCCAAGTAAAGTTCTTTTGATTCAAAGAAATGTCTCTTTGTTTAAAGAAATTTCGTTCGATCAAAGAAACGGTTTCATGTTTCCATAACAATCCTTCTTTAATTGAAAATTATTTGCTCCATCTTGAATTTATCTTCGCTTGAATGAAAAAAATTGTCAAGTAAAGTAAAATGCAAAGGATAGGGGCCAAATGATAGAGGTCAAAGATCGAATGCCAGAGGGCACATGTCAAATGTTGGAGGTAAAGTGTCAAAATTTGCGGTCAGGATGATTCTTTAAACCGGAAAATCTCCACAATGGAATAAGATTGGTATTCATGTCTAACTCAATCAGAGAAATGTTGAGAAATCTACTCGTGTGGCCCCCTGCAGTAGAAGAAGAAGAAGAAGAAGAAGAAGAAGGAAAAGAAGAGCCTAACTCAATATGATGAAAGTGTCAGAGGTCAATATAAAGGGTCAGATTTCAGACGTCAGGGGTAAAAGCACAAGGGTCTAAGGTTAAATGTCAGAGATCAGATGCTAGAGGCCAAATATTAGAAGGAAAAGGCCAAGGGTTAGCCGCCAAGGCTTAAAATTAGGGATCATGATCATTCTTCAACGCGGAAAATTTCGACAATGGAAGAAAATTTGTATCTGAGTCTAACTCAATATGATAAAAGTGTAACAAAAATCTTCAAAGAATGAGGGACGGCAGGACAGCTAGCAGTGTCAGAGGTTGGCTAGCCGTATAGTATGCGTAATTCATATTGGTATGTGAGGGATCATATACCAAGAGACAAAACTCAAAGGTCAAACGTCAGGTTTCGAAGGTCACGGGTCAGAAATTGATGGTGTAAGGTCAAGGGTGAAATTGTCAGAGATCAGAGGTCCATATAAAGGATCACAGTTCAGACGTGAGGGGTAAGAGCACAAGGATCTAAGGTTAGATGTCAGAGATGAGATGCTAGAGGCCAAATATTAGAAGAAAAAGGCCAAAGGTAAGCCGCCAAGGCTTAAAATTAGGGATCATGATCATTCTTCAACGCGGAAAATCTCCATGATGAAATAAAATGTGTATCTAAGTCTAATTCAATATGATGTAAATGTAACAACAATATTGAAAGAAATGATCCACGGCAGGATAACCAGCAGAGTCAGAGGTTGGCGAGCGGTATATTATGCGTAATTCATACTGCGACGTAGCGTATCATTGTTCCGGGAAACAGAGGAATCCCATTACCGGTTGGCAACTGAACTCTGTCGAGGCTGCGTTTTAGTTGCGGTCGACGGAGCGAGTCGTTCAATCCCCCTCAACTCCCTATCGCATCCTCAGCCACCCCCTCACAGACACGCAATGTCATCCCTTTTGCCCTTGCTCGCACTCTCTTTGTCTCCCGTCAGTCGCGTTTCTCTCCTCTCGTCACTTTCTCCACTTTCTACCACTGGATTATTTAACCCCTTCAGAAACCGCACCGTTGTTATATGTCCTCAATCGCCAGTGCATTCGCGCTGTCTCAACACCACTATTCCCTCTCATTTTCCATTTCTGCTTGTGTGGTAGCCTAGAGTGTTCTCCAGGCCACGTCCATTCCCTGTCAAGTATTTCTCGACGTCGATCCCATCGAAATCACTCGACGAACGCGAATTTCAGGCGCCTCGAGTCCTGTTGGAACTTCCTTTTGTATTTAATCAAAACGTAGATCATTGATAATAATAATAATTTCGATGAAACTCTTCGTGGTAGAATCCTTATAAGCATTGCTGTTTTTGTATTATTTTAAAGATGATTTGAAAAAGTCTGGATTAGGGTATGGTTCTTGGTTTATTGTAAGCTACCGTAAGCCGGGGCTAAGCGGCACATGCGGGGGCAAGCAGTGCCCCCTCTAGTCCGCATTTTTAAATTCGTGTTTTGCTTCTTCAGGGTGAAAAATATAGAGGTTTGCAACCAAAAATTGTTAAACTTCCATTGCAAAAGCTAAAAGAATCAATATCCCTCTTGAAATACAGAAATAAGGGATCGTCGCTTTCTCCCACATATCCGCCGCTTAGCATGAGTTTACAGTGTTCCGGGAGCAGCGCAAAAATAAATGTTTGCAATCATTTTCATTAGCATCTTTTGAAATATATTAGTTTCCTCTAATTCTGTAGGTAACATTTTGCCTAAGCATGAAATTTGTTATTGTGTTATTGTGAATTATTGAATTATTTCAATGTAGGTAGAAACTAAGAATCTGAGTTTCTCATACACAAGTTTAAAAAGACCATCAGTCATTTTAAATTCTACAATTTGCATCTTGAATTTGGAATCTGTATCGATAAAAACCCCGGATTTTGAAGCATACTGATAACATTTTTTGCATTTGTGTTCGTTATATTGGATCCGTAATTTTGAAATTTTGATAACAGATTTGGAATTAGTGACGTCGATATCCCCTCCAGAAGATTAAGTTTTTTACTTGAATGAAACCCTGAATTTTTTCCAGATTCTGTGTGGTTCTGGCCCACTATGAATTGGTTTATGCCCAAGCTAAGTGGGTTTGTTTTCGCATCGGAATGGTGGAAGGCTAAGGATAACTCAGGATCAAATTTAGAATTGGGTTTAGCTGCGATTGGATCAGAGCTGACTTCCATGAGTATAATTAAATAAGGATCGACTTGAAAAAGTGGTATTGATTCAAAATTTACTGTAGAAAGTGTGATTGAATTAGAGTTAATTTAAGGGGGTTTAATTCAGTCAGGATTATCTTTGCAAGGTAGGGTTGAATTTCAGTCCTCTCAGAATGAAACGTAGATTCGGAATTGACTCCAAAAGACGGCATTGAATCAGAATTGTCATAGAACTGACTTTTTATTGTATGACTGAATCAGGATTATGTTTGAAATGTAGGGAAATATTTAAATTAACTTTGTAAGATAGAGTTGAATAAGGATTGACTTGGGAAAGTTTGATTCAAGCTGTGAGTTCAAAGTGTGGATCGAACCAGGATTGCTTCAAAAATTGTTAAATTATTCAGGATTTACTTCCCATCGTAGGATTGAATTGGGGAATCAATTCAAATTGACTCCAGAGGGTAGGATTAAATTAGGATTTACTTGTAAAGGTGAAAGTGAATCAGGATTGAATTAAAATTGACATGAGTAGCTTCGATTGAATCTCGAAGTCCAAAATATTAAAGTAAATATAAATTGACTTCAATAACTGGGGTTAAATTAGGGCTGACTTCCGAAAGTGGAAATGAATTTTGATTATATGACTTTTGATGGTAGGATTGAGTCACAGTTTGTTTCTAATGTGGGAAAGAATAAGAATTATCTTGAAAAGGTAATATTGAATCAGAATTCTATCAGAACTAACTTTCGATTATAGAGTTTCATCAGGATTGAATTAAGATTTTTGATTACATCAGGGGCTCATAAATTTTTTAAATAATCCAAACTATTATCAGAAGATGGAATTGAATCAGGAATACATTCCAAAGTCGCACTTAAATCAGGACTAATTCGAGAAAGTACGATTGACTGAAAATTGACTGCAAATTGACTGCAGAAAAAGAGAATGAACCAGAATTAATTTTTGCTGGTTTATTTAATTTAAAATTGACATTTAAAGGTACGATTGAGTCACAGTGTTTGAATCAGTCTGATTGAATCTGGATTGAAATTAAAGTGCAAAATGCGAGAAGATTGAACTTAGAAGGGGAAATTCAATCAGAATTGAGTCTGTACTAACTTTAGAAAGTGGGATTGATTTAGGATTGACTTTCGATTATAGGATTGAATTAAGATTGTATTGAGAATATTAGATTGAATCAGGAGTCTCTTTCACAGCTGAAATTTAAACACAATTAAATCAGAACTGAGTTTTGACGGTGAGATTGAATCAGGCTTAAATCAGGGATGACTTGAAAATAAGAAATTGAATCATGATAGACTATGAAACAAGTAATTGAATGAGGGTTCTGAATAAAATGATAGAATGTATCAGGATTGTATTTTAAATTTCAAATTGAACTAACATTGAATTTAGAGGGTAGGATTAAAACAGGATCCAATCACTGGTAACTTAAGAAAGTGCGATTCAATCAGACTGGGAGTATGAATATAAAAAAATTAAAATTCACCTTGGAAGAAGGATTTAAATCAGGTTTGAGTCTGTACTCATGTTAGAAGGTGAGATTGAATTAGGATCGTCATCCGATTATAGGCTTGAATCAGGATTGCATTAAGAATAATCAATTGAATCAGGGGTCTCTTTTACAGCTAAAATTTGAAGAAAATTTGACTCAGAAGGTCGGATTATATCAGGATTAATTTTAAAAGATGTGATTGAATGCAAAAAGAATGAGGAATTCCCTGATTGGATAAGATACAATTGAAAAATGGATACACAATTAGTTTTTCTTGAAAACAAATTATTTTGAAAATTTGCGATAGCAAATAGATAGCAGCTCGCGGCTGCTATCTGGTATATTCAGATGGCAAGAGCCAGAGTCACTAATTTGATTTTAAGGCCTCTCCAAACAATCAGCATATACACGGAAGAGTTGACGAATCGCGAGAGCAAACTATTCCATCTATATATTTTCCCAACTCGAATCGATGATATACATCATGTGTATTCAGTGCTCTATATACTGGATATATTTGTCCTGAGTATATTGGATAATAACGTATGTGCGTAAAATTAGTAATCAGAGAATATACTTCACGACATACTGCTTTTTAAAAAAAGCTTTGCTATGACTTCTAACTTTAACACTAAATTAAGTTATTTCGCGACGATTGTTAAGAAATTAATTATTATTTACAATAAATAAAATCATATTCTACGCGAGTGAAATTCGAAACAAGAACGGGTAATTGATCCAACAAAATATGAAAATGAATCCTAGATCTTTCACCTCAAGATTTATGCCATGCTAATCCACCCAATTGGAAAAGTATAGTTCCGGTTTCGGGAAAGTGAGAAACTCCCTCAAAGTCTTGGAAAACTTTCGGCATTGGCGTCTTTGGATTTTGGAGACGATCTACAAAAGCAAAAAAATTAAGAGCGATGCATATCCCGCATTGTGGGGAAAACTGGTGGGTAGCTTAATTTTCCGGGCGATACGGGAACGAAAATTTAATCCCTGGCTGAATATCGATATGAACGCATCGCGGATCCCAACGGAATTATATTCGCCAATTAGCGAAATTGCAACTAGTATATAGCATACACGATGGACTAAGGGATATTTTCCTAACGCATTGTATATGTTTAGTTTAAATAGAGAAAACTCGAAACTTTGGAAAATCAAAAAAAAAATTATGTTCTACTTGACAGGGGCTCATTTTACTATTGGTGGGTTGTCAATAAGGCCATTTTTGCCTCCTAAGCGATTAGGCTCAAATGACGTAAAATTGTTTCTTTGAATGTAACTCATAAACCTCTGAAACATTCGGAGGTATAATTTTCTGTTATTTGAGCCTAATCGGTTGAGGGCCGAAAAACGGCCTTACTGTTATCCCTCCTCTTTAATTTAACATTTACACTAATCAGCATGATAATTGTCTACATTTGTCGGTAACATAAATCTGTAAATTAGCTTCGCTAATAACATTTCTTTATGAATAAAATTTTTAATCAATCAACTTTGTTTTGATTTGAAGTTAATTTATATTTTTCTCTGCCTTATTTACATAAACTCTTTACTGCTTTTTTTTCTAACCCTTCTCTAGGACAATGGGCATTTATTCCATGGAGGAGTTCGCCCCACGACGACGGAAAATCGATTGCTTTAGTAGTGAACTCATGCTATATCGGGCACGAAGGGTGAATCCGAAGACCAATCAGGCGGCAGACGTGTATAATTAAAGTTGCAAGGAGTCTTATTCTTTTTCCAAACCATCTACTGGAGGGAATTCTCATTTATCTCTGGACATCGATGCCAATAGGAGTCTAATTATTGACGTTCTGGATGGAACTCTAGAAAAATGTATTTGCATACTATTCTCATATTCTTTTTAGTTTGTGTCTCAAACAGTGATTTAAAATTCAATTAATTAATTATGAATGTATAAATGACCCGAGTAAGACAGTTGCTTTGAGAACCCGGATAAGGTCCAGCTACTGTACTAGGTATGAAAAAAACTAGTACTTGAGTACCAATTTTCAAACAAATTTGTTTAAAGTCCTAATTGTGAGAAAAGTACTAAAAAAGTTACACTTTATTTTTTCGAAATATTTACAAGGATTGATGAGACTTTTGTAGGACAAAAATACCAGAAAAGAACGTTCCATTTTTCTCGAAATATTTACAAGTGCTGGTGGGATAAATATCCCAAAAATTTCACTGAAATAGTACTAAAGTACTTTTTTAAGGGAAAAATTCCGGAAAAGATCCGCTTTGTACTTTTTTATTTTACACAAGTCCTAAATAATTTTTATAATAGTTTGCGCTCTTTTGGTATTTGAGTCCTGTTTCAGGAGTACATTTTTGGGACGAAAATCCCTTAAGCAGTTGGAAAAATTAAGAGGAAAATAAAATGGAACTTATTTAGCATCTTGGTCCCAATTTTTTTTCGAAATTGTACAAATTCAAGAAGAACTAGGTGAGAATTTTTCATGTCTTTTGTTCGAGAAAAATTCTAGCGAAACAGCACATATTTTGAACTTTTTTTGTCACTTTACTTCTATTTCAGCAGTACTTTTTTCAACATAAATCCCATCAGAGATTGTAAAAATTTCAAAGAAAGGTAAAATGAAACTTATTTAGCATTTTTGTCCAAAAATGAGTTAGAACATATACAATCTTATACTTTAGTACTATTTCAGCAATACTTTTTTGGGACACAAATCCCATCAGCTCTTGTAAAAATTTCGAAAAAATTGAACTTTTCTTGTATTTTTGTCCCTATTTTCACTTTTTAAAAATTTTAAGAAAAGTTCGTACCTAAATACTGTGTTGTCTAATACCCAGTACCGTAGCGGGATTTTATCCGGAATCCCAATAGGATCTCAATGGTACAAAAATAATAACCAGATTCACACTGACATCCCTTTTATTGGATTTCGACAAGCACGTTGGCACTTTAACAATTCGATAAATTCACGAATCGAGATAACGACTGCTCCATATTGACTCTTGTCAATAATTCTCACTTTGCAGTTTCACAATGAAATTGTCAAAGCTTTTAATAGCGGACTGACTTTGAGTTGACATTTGTCGAGAGCGATAAACCAAGCGAGAGACTCTCGTCAGTAAATGTCAATAAATTTAATATCCCAGAATTATAAAATACAAGTTGACCAGGATTTCCTCTTAGCTGTAAAATTCCCAATTTTTATTTAATTTTTTAAGCGAAACTTGTCGTTGGAGAAGTTTCGCAAGGATGGACGGGCTACGGTCTTTTTAGAATGTGAAAAATGCTTGTCAACGTTAACCAGCACGATCCTGGAATAATGGAACACCGAGTTCCGAAACTGCGTTTACCGAGGGTTCCTATGCATATGAATTTCAGAGGTGGGTAATAGTTTAACGAGCTCGTGGATTCTTACCAACGAGTTCTCGACCTGTTGCACTCTGGCAGCTATGGCATTTATGGAGTCTTAAATTCCTCGTACGTACTGCACTGAGCAGTGCCTCTGAATCACCTCCACCCTTCCTTTTTCTCCTTCCCCTTCTCTGAACCTTCCGGCTTTTATCTTTTGCTGTCATTTCGTTTTAATATCGTTAATGCACTCTTCAACGAATTATTTTCTTCACAAGTACCAGTAGACTACATCTTTGCGTTTCAGGCTCACTTAAATCTGGACAAACTCATTAACCTGCACGGAAAAAAATGGATGTTTAAATGTAGATGTTCAAAGGATAAGATTGTACCGCCTAGCATGTAGTTATTCGTGACGAACATCTACTATCTTTTTTAGATGTTAGGCGTAAACATATTTTTATGTTAAACTAAAACACATTCAGATGTTCAAATCCTCCTATATTTGACGGCTATATATTTTTGATCTTACGATTATGGAATATTAAAATTTCGAAAAATTTCCAAAGAATCAAAATTAGCTATCCTCAATTAAATTGAATAAGGAATTTTTTCTGCCTACACGACGGAATAAGGTTCTTAAGCTTGAGGTTACATTGACTCGAACACATTTGACAAAATTTTTGTAAATTCAAAGTACAATTGAGTTTAAGTAACCTGAAGTAGATAGAATTTTAAATGCTGATTACAGATCATTCATTGTTAGCTTACTTATCCCTGCTGGAAGTAAAAAAATAGAGATTCTATCTCTTTGAATCATTTTAAATCTTCTTGATAGAAATAGAGACAGAACATGTATCCCATTGTATCATTTATCTATCAATTTCAATCTTTTTCTATCTTTTTGGTCAATCTGAATTCACGTCTTTCTTTTCCAATCTCCTTTTCTCTATCTCGTCCTATCCTGATTCTATCAACGTCAATATTTTTCTATCTCTCTTATCAATCTAAACTCTTCTTATCTGCTTCAATCTCTTTGTCTCTATCTTATTCTATCCTGATTCTATCAACGTCAATATTTTTCTATCTCTCTATCAATTTCAACTCCCGTTATCTTTTGCAATCTCTTTTTCTCTTTCTCTTCTTGTCCTTTATCTATCCATGTCAATCTTAATTCACGTCTTTCTTTTCCAATCTCCTTTTCTCTATTTCTTCTTATCCTTTATCTATCCACGTTAATCTTTTTATATATTTTTTTCAATCTAAATTCACGTCTTTCTTTTTCAATATTCTTTTCTCTATCTAATCCTATCCTGATTCTATCAAAGTCAATATCTTTCTATCTCTCTATTAGTCTAAACTCCCTTTATCTTTTTAATGTCTTTTTCTCTATGTCTTCTTATCCTTGATCTGTCCTCGTTAATCTTTTTCAATCTTTTTGTCAATCGATATTCACGTCTTTCTTTTCCAATCTTCTTTTCTCTATCTCGTCCTATGCTGGTTCTATCAACGTCAATATTTTCCTATTTCTCTATCAATCTAAACTCTCATTATCTTTTTCAATCTCTTTTTATCTATCTCCTCTTGCTCTTTATCTATCCATGTCAATCTTTTTCTATCTCTATGTCAATCTAAATTCACGTCATTCTTTCCCAATCTTCTTTTCTCTATCTCCTCCTATCCTGCATCTATCAACGTCAATATCTTCCTATTTCTCTATCAATCTAAGCTCTCATTATCTTTTTTAATCTCTTTTTATCTATCTCCTCTTGTTCTTTATCTATCCATGTCAATCTTTTTCTATCTTTTTGTCAATCTAAATTCACGTTTTTCTTTTCCAATCTTCTTTTCTCTATCCCATCCTATCCTGACTCTATCAACGTCAATATTTTCCTATTTCTCTATCAATCTAAACTCTTATTATCTTTTTCAATCTCTTTTTATCTATCTCCTCTTGATCTTTATCTATCCATGTCAATATTTTTCTATCATTTCGATCAATCTAAATTCACGTTTTTCTTTTCCAATCTTCTTTTCTCTATCTCATCCTATCCTGACTCCATTAACGTCAATATTTTTCTATCTCTCTATCAATCTAAACTCTTATTATCCTGTTTAATCTCTTTTTCTTTATCTCTTTTTGTCCTTTATCTATTCACGTCATTCTTTTTCTATCTTTTTGTCAATCTAAATTCACGTGATTCTCTTCCAATCTTCTTTGCTCTATCTCATCCTATCCTGATTCTATCAACGTCAATATTTTTCGATCTCTCTATCAATCTAAATCCCCGTTATCTTTTTCAATCTCTTTTTACCTATCTCCTCTTGTTCTTTATCTATCCATGTCAATCTTTTTCTATCTTTATGTAAATCTAAATTTACGTTTTTCTTTTCCAATCTTCTTTTTTCTATCTCATCCTATCCTGACTCTATCGACGTTAATATTTTTCTATCTCTCTATCAATCTAAACTCTCATTATCCTGTTTGATCTCTTTTTCTTCATCTCTTCTTGTCCTTTATCTATTCACGTCAATCTTTTTCTATCTTTTTGTCAATCTAAATTCACGTCATTCTCTTCCAATCTTCTTCTCTCCATCTCATCCTATCCTGATTCTATCAACGTCAATATTTTTCGATCTCTCTATCAATCTAAATTCCCGTTATCTCTTTCAATCTCCTTTTCTTTTTTTTTCTTATTGTTTATCAATCCACGTCAAACTTTTTCTATCTTTTTGTCAATCTAAATTCACGTCTTTCATTTCAAATCTCCTTTTCTCTATCTCATCCTACTCTGATTCTATCAACGTCAATAATTTCCTATTTCTCTATCAATCTAAACTCTCATGAACTTTTTTAATCTCTTTTCATCTATCTCCACTTGTCCTTTATCTATCCATGTCAATCTTTTTCCATCTCTATGAGATGGAATAAAGAAAACAAAAGGATAAGGGTCGTTGGTTACGGAAGATAGACAAAAAAAATAAAAAAAGATTGAAATTCATAATAGATAGATATAGTTAGGAATAGAAAAAGATAAGAGTCCTCGATCACGAAAGGAGGAGTAAGGGATAAAATATTATTACGGTTGGGAATAAGAAATTATAGCGTTTCAGGGATGTAAAGTGACACATTGAAAAATAAAAGGAGAGATACAATAATTTTATCTTTTCCTATCCTCCAATTTCTTTCTTTCTCAATCTGTCCACTTCCAGCAGGGCAAAGCCTTCAAGTTGACGTGGAAAGATAAAGGACAGGGTGAGATAGAGAAGAGAGGATTGAAAATCATTGACGTAAGTTTAGATAAACGACGAGATAAAGAAGATAGACGTTGCTAGATGTAATATAGAATGAGATAGAGAAGAGGAGGTTGAAACGATAGACAGGAATTTAGATCAACAAAGATAGAAAAACTTCGACCTAAATAGATACAGGGTAAGATGAGACAGAGAATAGAGGATAGATGAAAATAGACGTGCATTTAGATTGAAAACTAGATACAAAATTATTTACATGAGATAGGGAAGATGAGATTAGAAAAGATGGACGGGAATTTATATTGACAGAGATATAGTAAAATATTGAAGAGTATAGAAAAAGGACAAGATAAGATAAAATAAGAAGGGGTTGAAAAAGATTGCCGCAACTTTAAATTGACAGAAATATAGAAAAAGATTGACGTGGATAGATAAAGGATAGGATGAGATAGAGAAGAGGTTATTGAAAGAGATAGATGTGAATTCAGATAGAAAAATATTGGCGTGGATAGATAAAGATAGGATGAGATAGAGAAGCCGGTACTGAAAAAGATAGATGTGAATTCATCTCGAAAAATAGATAGAAAAAGATTGACGTTGATAGATGTATGATGCAATGAAATAGGGAAGAGGAGATTGAAAAAGATAGATGTTTAGATTGATTTAGTGGTAGAAAAATATTGAGATGGACAGATGAAGGATAGGATGAGATAGAGAAGAGGATATTGAAAAACATAGACGTAAATTCAGATTGAAGAATAAATAGAAAATGATTAACGTTGATAAACGTAGAAGAAGATAAAATGATGAAAAAGAGATTGAAAAAGATAGACGGGAATTTATATTGACAGTGAGATAAAAAAATATTGACGTGCAGAGCTAATGGATAGGATTAGATAGAAAAGACGGTGTTGAAAAAGATAGACGTGAATTTATATTGACGAAGTGATAGAATGGGATAAATTCTCTCTATCTCTTTCTACCATAAAGATTCAAAATTATTTAAAAGGATAGGATCTATATTTTTTTAATTCCACAAGGTGACGCTAGGTGGCTGAGGATAAAATTAGCCAACAAGTGAAATCAGGCTTCGGGACTATAAGTAGAGGCCTGGCAAACCGTTTTCTTCCAAGTTCGGCACAGTTGTCGATTGCGAGGTATAGAAATTAATTTAAAGTATGTAGGCATAGAAGCATGGACGTCAGCTTGTCTTTCTGATACGTGGTCAACGTCAAATTAATTTTTTTAATGAATTTTTTCACTTTTTGATGGACTCTACAATTTTGAGGGATAGAAAAGATAAGAGTCCTCGTTTACGAAGAATACAGAAAGGGATTGGAAAAGATTAAAACTCGTAATAGATAGATAGACTAAGAGATAGAAAAAGATGAGAGTCTTCGGTCACGATGAATAGAGAAAGAGATTGAGAACGATTGAAATGCGTAGTAGATAGATAGACCAAGGGATGGAAAAAGATAAGAGTCTTCGGTCACAAAGGATAGAGAATGAGATGGAAAGAGATTGGAATTCGTGATATATAGATAGACTAAGGGATATAAAAAGATAAGAGTCCTCAGTCACAAAGGATAGAGAAAAAGATAGAAAATTATTGAGATTAGGGATAAGAAAAGATAGAGTTTTGGGGATGCAAAGTGACCCATTGAGAGAGATAGAATAGTTCTATCTTTTCCCATCCCCAAATCAGAAATAGAAATATAAATAGGAATGTGCAAGCTCCTCAAATATTTAAAGCCGTTATTTGACATAACCAAACATGTAATATTTTAGATATTTCAGTTAAACATTTTGGATGTTACAGAGAAACATCTCACTTTTTAATATCTACAGATACTAACTTTGAACATCTAGATTGCTGTCCTATAGTTAAACATAAAATATGCTAACCCTGTACATCTAGATGTTACGTTTAAACATTCATTTTTCTCCGCGTACCCGATTAGGGCCCCAAAAGATTGACTAGATGGTGAGACATTTTTTTTTAATGCTCAATTATTTTATTCCATTCATAAAAGATTGTAGGAAATGTGACAAGATTAGAATTTTGGTCTCTAAATATCAGTGGTCAAAGAAAATGAAAAATCAGTCTGGGTAAAGTCAGGGAATTTTTTTAATTAAGTGTAGAATAAAGGTATACTAGAAACTCTTGTACTATAAAGAAGCATTTTATGAAATTCGTTTTCGGTCACTACTCGCATTTCGCTTATCTTTTTTTAATCTCATGCAGAATATCATTGACTTGTAATTTCTACATCAAGTAATCGGTACTCGATGCCGTATTGCGTATTACATAACATACAGTATAATGACTGGGCGAGACCGTAAAGATGCCTTATATGGAAAACGAACTCGTGACACACATCTCGATTACATATGTGTACAGTGGATTTATTCCACTTTAACATTACTCCTTACGATATTTACCCACTTCCAGATCTGTATGCAGATATCTTCTTGGATTCGATGTTGGCCAGTTTTCATTAAAATATGAATGAATATGAGCTAGCATAGATTACTTGCACTGATTGCCTTTTCATTGACTGTATCAGTCACGAATGAAAAGAGCCTAGAACTTGCTTCCTATAATTATTGATAGTATCAGATAAAGTCGATCCAGACATTTCATTGGCTAAATTATTATCCAATTAGGAGCCAATTGTTCTGATAATATTCAAATTAGTTTTCTGAGTACTTCATTTAAGATTAAGGTCGATGGAGTATTGATGATAGATGACTTATACTTTGCAAGTTCTCTACTATATTTACCTGAGTTAAAAAATTTCTTTTATAATTTGATAATTAAGAATAAGGAAGAACGAAGATTCTTCCTTTTATTCTGATAATATTCCAATTAGATTCCTGAGTATTTCATTTAAGAAAGGATCAAGTTCGATAGAGTTTTGATGATAGACGTCTCATACTTTTAGAGTACTCAACTATTTACCTGAATTCAAAAATGTCTTCAATACATTAATAATTAAAGATAAGGAAGAACAAAGACTCTTCTTGTTCTGATAATATTCAAATTAGTTTTCTGAGTACTTCATTTAAGAAAGGATCAAGTTCGATAGTTTTGATGATACGTGACTCATAATTTTAGAGTACAATACTGTTTACCTGAGTTAAAAAATGTCTTTAATACTTTAATCATTAATGATAAGGAAGAACGAAGCAGCATTAATAATCCGTCTCGTCTATTCACTTCCTGAAAGAAGTAATTAAGGCGATTGCATAGTCATTCTAATTCCATCAAACAATGCTGTCATACCTACACGTGTAATTGTCATCGAGAAAGCACTCAGTCGCTCATTCTTATTCGGCGGAACTTATGCTTCAGCGATGATGTGCATTCGCAGAGGATGTCTGCGATAAGAGTATGTCGTTGACCGCATATATTGCGATTACTCGGTCTCACTGATGCTTCGTCCACCATAAGATTATTGACGAAACTATAACTTTATAGGCAAATAGAAAAAACAATCTTTCAAAAATCATTACCTTCAATTTTCTTCAAAAATCTAGTCCAAACCGTTTGGTAGTTTGAATTGGGATTTTTTCAGGTCTCAGAACACCACTTCACCTCTTTTTTTAATCTGCAGGCTGCAAATTCTGGAATCCCTAGAAAATACATGGCATTTTTTTATATTCAAAGGTCCTCGAAAACCTAAATTTTGTAAATTTCCGAAACTCTTCTACCAGCATGTGATTTTTTTTTCTTATTTAGTCTGGACAAATTAGTCTGGACAATTGAAAAGAAACGAGGGGATGGTCACTCTTGAAATCTGGCGCACTAACTTTCGTGAAATCTTTGACATTTCTGAAATATTTTTAGGTCGCTCTTGAAATATTCTAAAATCTCTTCAAATCTTTTAAAATTTGAATTGAAAGCATCAAACTTATAAAAACGAAAAGAAAGTTATATAAACAGTCGAGAATCGTGTGATTTTGAAAGTTTCATCAATTAAAAAGAAACTCAAAATGCATAAATAAAAAGAATACTTTGTCACACAAAATTAAGCATTTTTGAATTTCGATTTGCAATTCTATAAAACACTATGCTCCCAATTTAAAATTGCATAATTTTGGAAACTACAAGTGTAAAATATTCGACTGATTTTTCATAGTTGGCTTCTTTAGAAATTCATATCTTGTACTAAGATCAGGCACTTAAAGTAAATTAGCTTCTTGTTTTTAGTTTCTTCACATATCTCGGATTATGGTTTTTTTTCTTATGCTTTAATTAGTTTAGAAGTTGATCTGATTCCGTTATCTAACATGTTCTAGTTGTTCTACTCTCTTTAAAATCAAAGCTCTCGCCGCACAACCTCATAAGTAAAACTTTGATGACTATAATAAAGCATAAATGACCATTTTCGCAGTTATTTCTTATGCAATAAGAAACGACCTGAGTGAGCAACAATGTACGCTCTTTCGCGATTTAAGTAGGTAATTACAATTAGATGTATCTGGCATTATAGCGATGAGTCCACTAAAATAGAACATAAATCCTTCTTCAGATTGTTATTACAGTTAGTACATAAATCAAGTAACGTTTTTTTTTCTGAAATTTTGAACCGCGTACCCCCCTTTGTTAGGTTTATAATTTTTATACCCCTCCCCCCATCTTACGTAATTTTTTTATTCATTTTTTTCGTGAATTTATTTAGGGGTCACCCAAAAATCACGTAAGAAGATTTGGGAAAAAGGGGAGTTTGGTAAAATCTTATTGTTTCTTCTGAGTTAACGAAGTAGTTCAACGTTCAACTCAGTAGTCGAATTTTCAATCAAATAGATGAATTCTCAACAAAAAATTCAATAGTTGATATTTTAACAAAAAAAATGATTTTTATTTTAAATCAAAAACATTGGAATTGAACCAAAAAAGAAGAATTTTTAACAAAATAATTACATTTTTAACTAAAAAAATGAACTTTCTACCAAAGAGATGAATTTTCAAATCAAAAAGACGAATTTTCAACAAGAGTTCAATTTTTCAACCAAGAAAGATTTTTGCAGTTGATATCAAAAAAAGAGTCATTCAAAGTGTTCAATTTTCAAGCCAAAAAGATGAGTTTTCCACAAAACACATTAATTTTTAATAAAGTACATGAATTTTTAACTAAACAGTTGAATTTTCAAGCAAGAAGATTAATTTTGTACAACAAAAGGCGAATTATAAAAAAATAGCTAAATTTTTAAGCTAAAAAAGATCCATATTTAATCAAGAATGGAATAGTTAAGTTTTCATTTAAAAAAAAATAATGTTCAATATACAAAATAATAATTTTCTACAAAACAGTTGAATTTTCTGCTAAATAGTTGAATTTTCAAGTCAAAAAGACGAATTTTCAAATCAAAAAGTTCAATTTTCAGTTAAAACATTAATTTTTAACAAAGACAAGAATTTTGAAGAAAATAGCTCAATTTTCAACCAAAGAGATGAATTTTCAACTACAATGATGAATCTTTAACAACAAAAAATCGATTTTTAAGAAATTAGTTCAACTTTTAACCAAAGAGTTCAATTATCAACCTTAAAAGATGAATTTTCAACAAAAAATATGATAGTTGATATTTATACCAAACAAGGTTTTCATTTTAAATGAAAAACATTTGAATTGAACCAAAAAAGAGGAATTTTCAACCAAACAGTTGCATTTGTAACCAAAAAATTGATTTTCTATAAAAAAAGACCAATATTTAACCAAAAATGGAACAGTTATGTTTTTATATTGAACAATTATTTTTTTTAAATTAATTTTCTACAAAACAGTCAAATTTGCTACCAAATCATTGAATTTTTCAAGACAAAAAGACGAATTTTCTATACCCGGAAATATGAATTTTCAACAAAAAAGTTAATTTTTAATCAAATAGTTCAATTTTCAGTTAAAAAAATCATTTTTAACCAAAAAGGCGAACTTTGAAGAAAGAATTTAAATTTTTAACCAAAGAGAGGACTTTAACTAAAATTTTGAATCTTTAACAAACAAAAAAATGAATTTTTAAGAAAGTTGTTCAACTTTCAACCAAAGCGTTGAATTATCAACCTAAGAAGATGCATTTTCAACAAAAAATACAATAGTTGATGTTTCAAAATTAAAAACATTTTTATTGTAAATCAAAAACTGTTAATCTTAACCAAAAAGACGAATTTTCAACAAAATATTTAAATATTTATGTCCGAAAATGGAATAGTTAAGTTTAATTAAAAAAAATTAATTTTCAATGAAAACAATATGTTTCTACAGAACAGTTAAATATTCTACCAAATAGTTAAACTTTCTACCGAATTGTTGAATTTTCTAGCCAACAAAAAAATGAATTTTCTACAAAACAGTTCAATTTTCAACCAAATAGTTCGATTTTTAGTTAAAAAGTTAATTTTCAAAAAGAAAAAAAAACGAACTTTCAACTAAAGGTGGAGTTCGCGTCACCTGATCACGGAAATTTTCGTGTCAGAAAGGGATTTGACTCTAATTTAGGATATATGATTTTTTGGTAGTGGACAAAAATCCCACCAAATATTTTCCAAATATTCGAAAAAATGGCGGAGTTATGGGACTTTGAGGTTTTCGACAACTTTTTTTTAGCGATATACGTATCTCTGTTTCTAATTGACCGATTTAACTTTTTACTTGTTTTAAGATACACTTCAGAATCAAATTAAAACAAAGAATAAGCAAATTTTTGAAAATGTGAAAAATGCGTTTCCAGGGTGCAGAGACTTCCCCTTCTTTTCTTAGTTTCCCCTTTTTCCTTGAAATTCCCCTTTTTCCCCCTATTCTCAAAAAACTTCCCCTTTTTTCTTTAAATATACGATATTTGAAAATACAATATTTGAATTGCGCGGAAAATTCTCTGAAATTAGTAAGTACTTAAATAAATTATTTATGAAATTTTTCTATTGGTTCAAAAATTATGACGAATATTTTTTGGTGGAAAATTCATTTTTTGTAATTGAAAATTGAACTATTTTATTTGTGGTTGAAAATTAATATTTTTTAGTTGAAAATTTAACTACTTTCTTGAAATGTTATTTATTTTGTTAAAAGTCTGTTTTGTTAAAAAAGTAATCTTTCTGGTTTAAAATTCAACTATTCCTCTTGAAAATTCATCAGTTTTGTGCAAAGCCAGGGTGGCCACTCACCCGGGAGAAACTTCCACCGGGAGAAAACCGGGATAAAGCCGGGAGAAAAATATTACACCGAGAGATTTCCCGTATTTCATAATTCGCGCGT
>JAABKJ010006647.1:0-21741 GCA_011634705.1 Andricus grossulariae
ACTACCGACTGCTAGGCGACAGATTCAGGTATAGATGTAGGTTCGAAACCCCGTAGCGTTAGAAATTTTATTTGTAAAATAATGTTAGAAAATGTACCCGACTAGACCCCGACTAGGATAAGTCGGGTCAACCGGCCAGCCCCCGACTTATACACCGGGACGAAACTGGTCGGGTACCCTATCAGTTGTCCCGACTAGCCCCCGACTTAAAGTGAGGCCAACTGGTCGAGTACCCGACCAGCCCCCCATTTGCATTTCCACTAAGGGATTTTAACGAATTTTATAAGATTTTCGAGGTTTTCAGTAATTTCAAGAAATTTTAAAGGCTTAAAATAAGGTATTTTGATTAATTTTTCAGGATCTCAAAGAAGTTTATGAGACTTCAAATACTCAAAGGAATTTCAATAAGATTTTGAAAGATTAGAAATATTGTAGGCTATTTTAATGAATTGCAAGGAATTTATGGAAGATAAAAAAATTTCAAGGAATTTTAAGGAATATATCATCAGTTTCATGTAACTGAATGTAATTAAAGAGATTTTATAATATTTTAATGTAATTGTAAAAAATTTATTCACCAAAATTGAGGAATTTCAAAGAAGTTCAAGTATTTAGACAGATTCTCAATATTTTAAGGTATTTTCAAAATTTCTTAAAAATTTGAAAGATCTTAAAGAATTTTAAAGATTATAGAACATTTGAAAAAAGGCAAAGGAATTTGAAGATTTTAGTGTATTTTAACAGATTCGAAGAAATTTTTAAACCCTTTAAAAAATTTTAACGGATTTCAAAAAATGTTAAAGGATTTAAAGTATTTTAGGGTATTATAAAGGATTTCAAGGATGTTTCAAGAGATTTACAAAATTTCAAAGAATTTCAACGAATATCATTAGACTTTATGGAACTTCACGAGATTTAAAGAGATTTTATAATATTTTAATGAAATTTCAAAGAATTTATGCACAAGAACTGAGGGATTTCAAAGCTTTTCAAGGATTTGGATAAATTTTCAATATTTCAAAGTCTTTTTGAAGGTTTTAAAAGATTAAAAATTTTGTTTAAAGATATTGAAGTGTTTTAAAAACTTTAGAAATATTTAAAATATTTCTAGGAATTTTAAAACATTTCAAACAAGTTTAAAGGTATTAGGGTAGTTCAAATGTTTCAACGAATTCGGAAGAGATTAAGAAAAATTCAAGGAATATCCTTAGATTGCATGTAACTTTATGGGATTTCAAGTGATTTTATAATATTTGAATGAAATTTCAATGAATTTATTCACAATTTTCATAAGATTGGAAAAATTTGAAGGAATTTCACGTAATATCATCAGATTTTATGTAGGTTCACGAGATTTCAAGGGATTTTATAATATTTTAATGAAATTTCAAAGAATGCATTCACAAGAATTAGGGTATTTCAAAGAATCTCAAGGATTTGGAGAGATTTTCAATATTTCAAGATATTACCCAAGATTTCAATTATTCAAGGTATTTCCAAAGATTCCAAAGAATTAAAAATATTTTCGGGTACTTAAAAAAAAATATGCATAAATCAAATTTTCTTTAAACAATTTGTGAAATTGCTACCATTCCAAAAATCATTCAACATTTTTTAAGTTAATCTGCTTTTGCGCTATTTACTAAATTGGTGATTGTGCGTACAGCGCAACATTTCAGCATCGACATTTCTGAAAAATTTGTTCGCGATATATGATCAAATAGATCGTATTTATTTCATTAAAAGGTTGAGAAATCAAAATCTGTGATGTGCTGAAAGAAAATTGCAAGAATTTTTGCAGTTTTCAAACAATTTAGCTATAGACCTTTGCGGAATTTCGAGTCTTTGTGAACGATTGATTTGGAATCATATTTCGTGGAAATTTTCTTTATGAAGTTTTCAGGGCTCAGTGGTAAGACATTTGTCTGTGAAATTATTAAATTCAAAATAGCATACTCAAAATAGCGGATAAAAATAAGAATATAAAATCAAAATATCAGACATGTTTGAAAAGTTATGGACATTTTAGGCAAAATATGTGGCAATTTATGGAAAACCGGAAATTTGCGAGTATTTTTAACATAATAATTTTCTAATACTTTTAGATAATACAGTTAAATTATATGGATTGAAATGAGAAAATTACCAATCAATCTCGAATATTACCATGGTAAAACAAATTTATTCTTTCAACTGTTATTTTCTATAAACAATAGTATACAATTAAGCAGCAGGCCCTAATTAGCTTTGGTGATCAACTATTCTCTTCATTACTAGAAATCAGAAACCATGTAGTCCTTCAATTTTCAAAAGCTAATAAAGGTTCATTTATAAAAACTATTTTTGCTAAGTTGGATTTTTTTTTAAATTATCCACGTTTGATAATTAATAATAATTAATTAATTCGAATGTTGTATTGAAGTTGATATTTGAAAGGAACTCGTAGGTAAAAGAAGTTTTTAATCATTGCTGGTATAACCATTTCTTTCCTTGTTATTCCAAATTCTTATGAGAAAATACTGTTTTTTCTTAAAATTTCACAAAAGTTTATTGTAAAACTGACTATATGAAATAAGATCTAATAGACACATAACAATTTGCTTAAAATGTTATATTAGTTTATATGATATAACTCGGGTATAAAATATAAATATGTAGATTTTCAAATAAAACCTCATGATCTCACAATCCTTTTTAGTCGAATGACATTCCTATTTCTAACCGCAAATTTAGGTAGAATAAAAGATGTCTCATATGTGTAAGGTATCGGAAACAAGAAAAGTGCATCAGAGAGAATTTACTTTTCAGGAATCTAAAATTCAGGACTGAATGTTTTATATGGAAAAATGTCAATACTATTTGAAAGTTTAAGCTCGGTAAAATATTTATTATTAGTAATTAAATTTCGTCCATAAATAGCCATCATGAATAATAAATTGCAAATTCTTTCAGAAAAATGTTTGAAAATGTTAAATTTAATAGCATATGAAAATTTTTCGTGTAGAAAATATGTCAAGGGTGATATTCGATGCAAATTTGATTTAATTTGCAATGCTTCATGATCGATACATTTATGAGAAGTTGAAAAAGTCAGAGGTAAAATTCTAAATAATGACGCTTTAAATTCGTGGTGACTGATATTCATTCTGAATTACACACAATTTACAATTGCAAGTGTAGGGTTATCATTTGAATTTTAATGTAAAATGTAAGTGATCATATTATTTTTTTAATTTGAATTAAAACTTTCTATTCTATGGAACTAGTTTTTGAAACTACTGTTGCTCAAAATTCATAATAATTTCTATTTTCAACATAATGAGCAGTCAATATTGTAAACCTTTTTTTAAACATAAAACAAGAATGAAATACGATTTATCTTCAGGAGAGCACCACTTTGTTTTTTTTTTTAACCAACTGAGACACCTTTTACAGGAAATTTGATATCTAATAAATAACTGTTAGAGCTGTAAAAAAATGTAATGAAAAATGTGCTTAGTAATTCTGAAACGTATTCTTGATTCTTTAAAAAGAAAAGCACATACATATAATAATTATGTATTGAATGTCCATTTTAGTCTCTGGCACTTTATGATGCTTGATGCAGAGTTTTAACGTTTAATTCTGATATGTACCAGTTTCCTTCAAAAGAGCATAAATAGAACTCTGAGAAAAAAAATCTTGAATAACAAAAATTTTCGTAATTCAAAAAACTGATGGTACTGTATGTGCCCTATAAAACATTTCTTCAATACAAAGAAATTATTTTATTGAAATCAAAAGTATGTACTTTATTATTGTTTGAAAGACATAAGACATTTGACTTTAAAAACTAGCTAGAAACATTTTTTTTATTAATTAGACGATGTGATTCCTTTGTTCGAAGAAGCGTACCCTAAATACTTCCAAATATTTCTGAATAACAAACAAATGAGTTGATTTTAAGAATCAAGTCCTTGACTCAAAGAAAAGAAGAAACTATTTAGGAAACAACGTAATTTATAAAAATAAATGCAGCTTCAAATGAAACAAATAATCTATTGAACTACAAAAATGTCAGAATTGTTTGAAATATTTGAATAGTTGGAATACAACAGTTTAAATGTAGCATTTGTTCAAGTATTTGTCCTGAACCACTGAAATAGATCTATATTTAGTTGAAAAAGTATTTTTCTAATGCATATAATTATTCACTTGCAGTTATCGTATCAACTCTTGGCATCGGATAAATATTGTTTTTCTTTTCTTTCAATTTGATTAATAATTATTTACCTGGAAAAAATTTCTTGCACTCAAAGAAACATAAGTTACTTGATACGCACATGGATGAATTACTTAATTTCAATACGTATTTATCACTTTAATAAATCCATTTAATTTAAATGATGATGAAATATTTCTTAGGGTGTAAGAAACCCGTTTCAAGAAACTAGGTTTTTAACTTCCAAAAAATAATGTCTTTGACCTAATAATTTTCACATTTATTGCAAACAAATACTTGTTTCTATTAAAGAAACATCACCAAAGAAATGATCTTTTTGATTCAAGGCATGAGTTTTTTGCCTCTAAACAATTTTTATTCAATTGAAGTAAACAAATCCTTTTGGTTCTATGGAAAAAACAAAAGAAACGCATTTCCTAGGATCCATTAATTTTTTTTCAATGAAGACAAGATAAGGCCAGAGCAGTCTTTTCCTTTAGTTTTTCTCAAGACAAAGTATAACAAAACTTTTCATTAGCAATCCTTGCTTTCGTATTAAACTCTATTTTAGGATCACTGCTGAGACAAAGAAACTAAATGTTGATCAGGTGTCCAAATGTGGACTAGATTCTGTTTTGACTGTAGATTCATTTTCAGATAAAAGGGTTAAACGTTTAATGTTACGTAAAATGGGCCATTTAGAAATTAAAAAAATATATATTAACTGTAATCTGTTACAAATCCACCGTCTATAACTCAATTTGTCATTAAAGATTAGGGTAATTCAAAAACTATGTCACGCTATTTTAAACACTCCCCCCCCAGGGTGACGTCAAGATTTTTTCTTCAATTAAATTTGACAAATGCCTAAAATAAAATACGAAACATACAAGAAATTATATTTTAATAGACTTCAGAGTCTAAAATGCTCTCAAAACACCGGAAATTGGAAGATTTTTCAGAAAAATACGGGAATGAATTCTTTTAAATAAAATCAATGTATAGGTACTATATTGAATAATATGAAACGATTAAGATTTCAAGTAAAATATATTGTTTTTTAAAATTACTTATCCATATAAATATCATATTTATATTATATCATGTAATATATTGTATATTATATTTGTATATATTACCTTAAAATATTTTTATTGTTTCAAGTCGGATTTATTATTTCAAATACATTGCATTGTCAGCCATAAGATAATATTAATTTTTTTTACCAAAAAAGATGATTTTTCAACGAAAAAATTAAGTTTTCAAGCTAAAAAGTCGAATGTTGTAAAATACAGTTGACTTTAAAATCCGGAAAGATGAATTTTCAACCAAGAAATATGATTCTTTAACCAAATGGTTGAATTTTTAACCAAATAGTGGAATTTGCAACCTGCGTGGATCAATTTTCAGCCAAATGATCGAATTAAAAGAACAATAAATTTTTCTTCCAACAAGAAGAATGTTCAACAATCAAAAACATTAACTTTCAACAAAATATAGTTGCATTTTCAACTAAATAGTAGAATCTTTGAGCCAAATATATTTTCAATAAAAATGGACGAATTTTCAACAAAGCAATTGAATTTTCGAACAAAAAGGGTAAACTTTTAACAAAATATTTGAATTGTCCACAACAAAATCATTGAATTTTTAACCACGTACTAAAATTTTCCACGACCTAAAAGATAAATTTTGAATCTAAAAAGACGAATTATCAACAAAGCAGTTGATTTTTTGAACAGAAATATGAATTTTTGACAAAATGGTCGAATTTTCGCTCAAATAATTAGATTTTCAGCACCGTGAAGATACATTTTTAATCAAATAGTTAACTTTTAAACAAAAAAAGTTAATTAACACACAAACAGTTGGATTTACAACCAAATAGTTGAACTTTCAAGAAAAAGGGACGCATTATTAAATAAATGGTTGAATAGTCAAACCAAAAGGACGAATTTTCTAAAGTTAAGTTGAATTTTCGATAAAAAAGAAAAAAATTTCTATTCAAATAAACGAATGTGAAAAAAAAACAGTTAAAGTTTCAAAAAATTGTTAAATTATGAACTATTATCAACTAAAATGATGGATCTTTAACAACATAAATTGAGTTTTTATCAGAAAAGTTCAGCTTTTTACCAAGTAATTCTCAACTGTTGAATTTTTAACAAAAAAAAAAAAAAAGGATCAAAGTTTTGCCAAAAGAGATGACTTTTCAAACCAAAAAGACGAATTTTCAAAAAGATGGGTGAATTTTCAACCAAAGAGATGAATTTTCAACTAATAAAATGACTTTTTTCTTAATTTGTTCAAATTTCGACCAAGTAGTTAAATTTTTAATCAAGAAGATTAATTTTCGAACAGAAAAGACGAATTTAAAAAAAAATAATGAGCTTCAGCAAAAAGCAGTTGCTTTTTCGAACCAAAAAGACGGATTTGTTAAAAGGCAGTTGAAATTTAAACAAAAAAGAACGAATTTCCTATCCAAAAAGACAAATATTCAATAAAATTGTTAAATTTTCAACAAATGGTTGATTTTTTAACTTAATAATTTAATTTCTAACGAAATATCAAAATTTTCAACTAAAATGATGAATCTTCAACATAAAGTTGTGTGTTATAAGAAAATCATCGATTCTTACAATTTTCCTCTGAGTTTTAGTGAGTTGAAACTCATTCAAGTCCACAAGGTATGAGAAAATCACGCCCTTGAAGCTCAAGTAAACCCACTAGCTTCCAAGTACCTTGTGAAGATCATTTACTGTTGGGAGTTTCATTCTCTGTTTCTTGTACATATAATATAATTTTATTTCTCAAAAGTGTTAAAACCGCTAATCATCTTGAAACATTATAAGAGATTTTGTGCCAGAGAAAATAAACGTGACTTGACATGTGATTCTGTGTGGATTCATTATGATCATCAAGACCAGTTTTAACTATTGTGGTTTGAAAGATTAGGACAAAATGATTAGGAAAAAGATACATTTTTTCCTAATCCTCAATTTTTTTTCGATCAAATATTAAATACATTTACCGTTGTGTCTTCAAGTTTAAGAAGTATATTATTAATTTATGATATTGAAATAAGAATTCGAACTCTGTCTACCGCAATTATAACTTTCCCAATTTTCATCAGAGCAAACCCTTTGGCAACTTTGATTTATTATTTAGTTCTTATGAAGTAATTTGTCTAAAAATTTAAGTTCTAGGATTAAATGCACTTTCGGAACTCTTAAGAGGTCTATTATATTCTCTATGCCTATGAAAACTTAATTATGAACTTTTGCCCCCAAGTATGCGTCTAGAAGTTTCTTGCTAACAAGAAATCAGGAAGTTATATTAATCGATAAGCGTGCTTTGTTTGTTGGCTTTATAGTATGTATTTTTATTTATTCCTATCACTGTCATTACAAATAATTCATTCGCACGGTTAGAAAGATGCAATTGAGTAAATTACCCTCCTCCAGTTTCAATAGCGTATGTCTATCCTGATAATTAAGCTTTCAATTAACTGTTTTTTAAACAGTATTTAACTTTTTCATCTTGTTGAGAAGTGATCAATGTATAATCAAAAATAAAATATAAAGGGATATCGGTTGATTTTTGATTAAATAATGTTAAGTGAATACAGCAGCTTCCAGTGTGATTTGAAGCAATGTTATGTGGGAAAAATGAGATTTTTAACACTGTGACAATATTATTCGAAAAACAGAAATATCGATTGTAAATCTGCAAAATCGAACGAGATTTTAATTGTGCTGGCGCTGATACTCACAACTATTTTTTTATGACGAAAAAATAAAGAAAAATACTGGATATACATTTTTTCGCTTTTTGTCATTTGTTTATTTTTTGAAGTTCTAGATACAGTCTACCAAACAGCTTTTTAGACCATTTGTCAATATAATTTACTTCGTCATTACTTCAAAACAGCACGTAACTAAATAAAGGATCTTTCCCCTTTCCGAGAATAAATTCAACAAACGATATTCTACGAGATATTCTATAATAATTTGTTTTTAAAATTCATTATTGATGATTTTTATGATAACAGCAAGGGATTTTGGGTACACAGTATTCGTAATAATTGACGATAAGTAATCTTCTCCGTACAGGTACACTGAAAAAAATTACTAGATCTAAGGAAATGCGTTTCTTTGGTTTATTTTGTTTGTACCAATGATTTTATTACTTCAGTTGAATAAATATTATTAATAGACGAAAAATGCATGCATTGACTTTTATAAATAATTTCTTTGGTGATATTTCTATAATAAAAGGAAATATATCTTTGTAATAAATGTGAAAATCATCAAGACAAGGAAATGATTTATTGGGAGCTAAGAACCTAGTCTCTTTGAATTGGGTTTTCATACCCTGAGAAATATTTTATTATTTAAATTGAATGGATTTTTTGAAGTGATAAACACGAATTTAAATTAAGTAATTCATCCATGTGTGAATCAAGTAACTCAGGTTTCTTTAAAGGAACAAATATTTTTTCCATATAAATAATTATTCATCAAATTTAACAAAAAAAATATTTATCCGATGCTAAGAGTTGACATGATTGTTGCACGTGAATGATTAACTGGAACTTGGATTAACCACCGGTTTCGGGCATAGCTTAAGTGGCCTGCAGTGGTAAATCCAGACCGTCTGAACGTAAACATTCAGTGGCGTGTGAACCATTTTTAATTGGAATACATAATATTACCGCGTACTGCCCATCTGTCGCTACGCTGCTGGTGGTTGAGCAACACTCTCTCGACCCCAAGGGGCTCCACTCTCAGCCCAAAACCGCCACGGCAACAATTCTCGGAATGCAGTAAATCCGGACTCATTCATTCCAAGTTCCAGTGTATATACATTCAGAAAATATTTTATAAAATTAAATAATAATCTATTTCGTTGGAAGAAATCGTCGTTTGAATAAACAATCTGCAAATAATTAACTTGAAAAAATATATATTCGAACAAAGGAGATACTTTTCTGAAATAAGTGCATTTGCATTGTATTGTGTTAATAGATTAACAGTTTTCCTATAAGGTTCTCATAGATAGTACTCCTAAATAACCCTGTCATGATAGTGATTTTGCGAAATGAGTAGAGTATCAGTGGTCGGGGAATCCGTTGAAGTCTCTTATTAATTATTCAAATGATAAATTTTAAGAATATGAAATAGATAACATATTTCCTCTCAATTTTAAATTTTCGCGGAGAAACATGGATAGTCTTACTTGAAGTGTCCAAAGGACCCCGCAGAATTTGTATGGGAAATGGCTCTCGGCTAAAAATTCTGAAACTTTGCTTCCTGGTAGTTCTTGATGTGTAGATCAAAAGTATCTATGGGCATCAAGTCCAGAAAATTAGTGTTTTTGAAATATAGCCGTTCGAAGTTAAGGTTTTTATGCATTTTGCCACAGTATAAGGCTGCACTGCCGATCATATAAATCGGAATGCGAGGGTGAGAATGATTGTCCTCGGCATTAGCGTGAACCGATATGCAATGCGGACAGGTTGCGGAATCGAGAATGCATGCCCTGTGGCCCGCCATCTCACGGCCGTGAGACGTGACACGTTGATATATAAATATATAAATAAATATATATATACAGATCATGTATTCCCGATTCCCCAACCTGCCCTCGGTGCATATCGGATCACGTTAATGCCGACGGCAATCATTCTCTCCCTCTCATTCCGATTCATATGATCAGCAGTGCAGCCTTATACTGCGGCAAAATGCACAAAAACCTGAACTTCGAACGGCTATATCTCAAAAACTCTCATTTTCTGGACTTAGTGCCCCTGGAGACGTTTGATCTACACATCAAGAATTACCAGGAAACAAGGTTTCAAAATTTTTAGCCAAGAGCCATTTCCCATTTAAATTCTGCGGGGTCCTTTAGATGGTCAGTCTGATCTCCTGGATAGTACCAAGCACCATATACATAATTTTTTGTTCAGAGTCAGGCAGACCATCACTGTACCGTCTGTTTGAATATCCACAGGTGTTTGACACTCACTATAAGGATAACCAATTCGACACTCTAGGACTGTCAATTAGAATTGACTGTGTCACGACTTTTATCGAACGCCGAGCTAACACGTCCAACACCTGAAAGGCATTTTCGGAGCGAGTGACGTTCGGCGTCATGTTTGCCATGTTACCCACATTTTCAGTTAGTTTAAGCCACTTGTTGATATTCTGAATGTGTGCGGAGAGTGGACAAAATATAGAGAACATGGTGGAGAGTAAATTAGGTGGTTTTCATTTTGATTTTCAACGTCAAATTTGATGCTTTCTAGGGACTAAGGATAATAATCGTCTCTCTCTCTCTCTCTCTCTATCTATCTTTCTCACACACACACACACACACGAATATATATGCAGGTAGAAGAAGGACAACATATACTAAATTTGACCCTCTGGTATGATTGATTTAACACTTCAAGATAATCGAGCTGACTCCCCTGGAATAATTAAGTTTTCACTCTAGGATCGTCAACTTTTAACTCTGGGATGGTTAAGCTCACAATCCAATTTAGACACTGCATGGATGGTACGCCACAGGCTACACCATCTAGTGCAAGCCTCTTCAGCGAGGGGGAATTTCATGATTTTTACTCATGGGCCACATATTTCTTTTCCTCTACTACGCCTCCTCCCTGAGCTGTAAAAGTGAGACGAAAATTTTCCATGCTGAGTGAGGAGGCGTAGTGCTGGAAACGAGACATCTGGCTTGACACTCTAGATTTTTAGGTTGACTAGCCATTTTGCTCCATCTTATTGCACACTTTTCTAATAATTTGTCGATTAAAAGTCTTTATATGATGTTAAAGTTTTACGGAATCATGACTGATCCGTCGTGGTGCTCGTTAGTCCGCTTACTAACGACACAGATTCGGCAGCTTTTAGTACACACATACGGAAAAAGATAGTTAATTAAAAAGCTGTGACTTTGTATTACAGTCTGGGATATGAAATAAAGTCAATTCAACCTTCAAACTCAGCAACCTTCCGTATTCAAGAAAATAATTAATCACCATCTGAAAAGCATGTAACATTTTAACAGAATTTTATTAGTATTTTATCATCAGTAATTTTATTTAGTGATAGGAAATTTGTTCGGAAGCCGCTACAAATGTAAAATGCAAAGGCTTTATAATCTCAGAGACAGAGCTCGGAAAACTTAGCGACAGTCACTGAAAATTTAGTACACAAGGGCTTTATATTCTCTTAGACAAGAAATCCGAATTCTTAGCGACAGTCGCTAAAAATTAAAAACACGAATATAATTATTAATACACAACTCGCACACACGGTTACTTACACATATAATCGCACGCCTAAACGCTTTGAAAAATCGCACTCGCTGAGGATTCAAACTCTACCTAAAACTACCTAAACATGTGTATTCGGCAGTGTGCACTAACCAACTGAGCTATCGAACCACTTGGATCTTGGTCACAAAATCTCGGTCAATTATTGTGAGGCAGCGTCATACCAAGTCGTACAGTGAGCTTCAACCATCTTCATCTAAAAGTTTTTGAACTCTGTTTCTTTAAGGAAAGCATTTTTCTGATGATTAATGAGTAGTTCTAAGAAAAATTGAAAATCTTCGAGAGACTTTAAAAGAAAATTGTTCATTTAAAAAGAATTGACCATTGAATTTTACTTATTCCAAAAAGGGCTCGATACTTTTTTCCCTTAAAATATTTAAGAAGTTTATTCGTAAACAATAACTTCAAATATTTGAAAAAAGAATATTCTTAAATTGTTGTTATCGCGCTTCGCGCTCGAAAATATATCTATCTCGCGCTTCGCGCAACGGTCTTTGTACGTCCCCACATTTTTGCACAGACCTTTTAAAATTAAAGGTCAAATCATCGACAACTGTAATTTGTTGATTGTGAATTCTCTTTTGTTAGAGCTCCTTCGGCTTTAAAAAATACATTTTCATCACGTATCTCGTGCTTCGCACTCGATTTTTTCCAAAATGTGAACCTTTCTACATTATGTTCTACTTATGTACCTCGGTCTGGGATTGCTGATTCAGATATTGCAAAATAAAGTACAAATTTTATTTATCATGATTACTTCAATATTTGTTTCTTGTTTTGCATTAAATTTCATTATAAGCTACCCTGAAAAATGATATTATCACAATTCATAATATGCAATGTTATTGAAACAAAAGTATTTTCATTGTCTTGTTTTTATAATTGAAAAAAGTGCGCATCCTATATAAAAAAAACAATTTTGTAATTATACATTTTATTGCAACTTATGTCGTTTTTCCATAAATTTAATTTGTTTATTTTCAATATTATTTTTTATGATTTCAACCAAAAATACACATCCTAGTGTAAAGTGGTTCTAAGAATTTCGTTTTACCAATCGTTTTTCCAAATAGTTTTTTCTTAAATTTTAAATGTATTTTCATAACAAACGTTTATAGAATATTTGTAGATCTTTTTAGGTTGAACCACTTTTGTTTTTTCATTTTTTTTCGTCTCTTGTGTGGTTTTTCTAACAAAATTTTTTTGTTATTTTCAATGCTTATCTTACGATTAGAATAAAAACTACGCGACCTATCAAAAAATTATTTCTGGCAAAGTTGTAGCTCTTTTTTGGGCGAGAAACTTTTTTCTAATAATTTTTTTCATATCTTGTGTCGTTTGTCCAAATATTAATTTTTTTTTGTTTTTGATTTTATTTTTTATGATCAAAACAAAAACTACGCGTCCTATGAAAAAGTGATTGGTAACAAATTTGTAGATCTTTTTTGAATGCACAATTTTTGCAGATTCATTTTTTTTGCGTACCTTGAGTCGTTCGTCCAAAATTTAATTTTTTTATTGTTAATGTTATTTTGCATGATTAAGAAAAAAAACTACGCATCGTATCAAACAATAACTGATAACACATTTTTTGTTGTTGAGTGAACAACTTTTGTCTATTTATTTTTTTCATATCTTGTGTCGTATCTTATTCATCTTTTTTCGTATCTTGTATAGATTGACTGCAAAAGAGGAATTTTTTATTTTTCATTACTTTATTGTGCGATAAAAGTTTGAATTTTCGATTTTTCAAGAAAATTCAAGAAGGTGTTATGACAATCTTGTAGGATGTTCAAAAAGAAACATTTTTCTTCTTTTGACTTTTTTTTATATCGTGCTTTGTTTGGCTTAAAAGTTTCATTTTAGTTTATTTTTTTGAATTTTGTAAATTATGTAACCTTGGTGATTTGTTTTCAATCAAAAAAGGCCATGATGATAAATCATTCACCTTTTTGAGTACTATGAATTGCCATACATAGAATTTCTGAATCCTAAAAAAAAGTAGTCTCAAAAATGTTGAAAACGCTCTAACTTTTTGAATGTTTATTCAAAATGGCTGGATAGCGAACCTGACTTTCATTTTAGGATACACAAATAGTGTACGAAAAGATAATCCAATCTGTCAATTCTTTCGAAAGTTATTGTGCTAATAGACTAAAAATCTACACACACGGACACATTCACGAAAACCTACTTTTCGGGTTCAGGAGGTCCCAAACGTGAACATTTGACCAAAACGGGGAGCGGGGGGGCGGTCCTATTTCACATAAATCTAATTCCTTCTCTGATGAGAATGTAAAAAGAATTCTGCAAAGAAAAGTCGAGCGCGCAAGGGCTTTCGGGTTGAAATTAATTCTCACGGTGGTCGCATGAAAATTGTTTGTGTGCTTCCTCCTTTCTTTCTATATTTTTAAAATTTTTTAAATGTGTACTTGTCAACTTTTTAGTTATTCTTCTTTAACATAGAATACATTAATAACAAACTTTTCTTGAATGTTATTTCGTATTATTCAAATAACAAGAGGGTTCATTATTTCAGCTATGAAATTCTTGGAAATTAAAAAAACCAAAAATCCAGCGATCAAATTTGAATGTTGAAAGTTAAAGCGGAATTTAAAATTTGATATATTTTGAATTTAATTTCTTAAATTTCAATGTTTTATAGTATACAACTAAATTAAACGAGATGGAATAACTTTTTCCATTAAAACTAAGAATTAAAAACTAATCTCGAATAGAAAATAAATCCCTTGTCATTTTTCTAACAAAGAAAATTGTCGAACTAGGAAATACCCTTAAAAAAAATGAAATTACAAGCAATAGTCTTTAAGACGGCCAATACGTCGATGTCTGATTCCGTCTCAGAAGTGAGACTTGCTAGACATCAGATTTTTGTCTTTCTTTTATGACAGTAGCTCTCAGTGGGCTGCATTCAGCAAGACGAACGAATTCATGGGAATGATATTACCTACCTGCTGAAATTCTTTGACAGAAACATGGATAAATATTTTTCTGAGTAAATCAATTGATGTCTCTTAAACTGATTCAGATGAATTCCTAAATTCTGTAGGTGCCCTGTAATATTTGCACAATTACAGTGAATTGGCAAAGATGCACAGTCAGTCACAGCTGAAATTTACTGTTCAGAAAAGTCTACAGCTCACAATATTCACCAGACTTACAATTTTTGTTTCGATTTAGGATAACTAAATCTTGAACGGATCTCCCTAATGCGAGTTTTCAATTTTTATTTTCATATATATCATATATTCTTTATTTTCCTAGTGTTTGAATCGAAGAAATATATGATATTATTTTTATTCCATAAATAGCATTTTTTTCACGGTGTTTAAAAAGCAAAAAAGGTCAAATTCACGATTTTGGAAAGCGTTAACACCATGATATTTCGAGGAAACTCAATGTTAAACATTTTGAAAAATAAGTATTTTTTAGAACGTATCGTAGAACAAGTAAGTTTTGTAGTAAATGTTGATGTTCGTTGTTCACATTAGGGTCAAGTAAAATTGATTAAAAATTTAATTGTTTCAAACATTTTGGCACACAATAGAGGTCCTTTTTAGTGGACTTTATTACATCTGTAATAAATTGCATAATTTCTTATAGAGACGCAAATTTTCAACCAGAAATTGTTTTTATTTTGTTGATATCGCAGTTAGAAAATGTAATACTTGATTTGAAATATAATTAAATTGTAGGAAAATGTTTTATTTACAAACAATATTTCGGTTAATATCGCAGATAAAAAAGGAATATAACAATACTTTATTTGTATCATAATTAAATTGTAATACAATTTTTTGTTTGAATGATAAGTTATTTTTGTCAGTTTAAAAAAATCTTAAACCATCAAATTTTCTCATTTTATATGAAGTTCGTTTTTAATTTTTCATTCAAATTGGATATGTGTTTTGAAAAGTGTGAATTAAAAAAAAAAATTAAGTTGAATGAGTGTAATAATTGACGTTACTAACCTTATGAGAAATGATAAAATGTTTGACATAGTGAATAGATTTCCTAGAGAGGAGAAAAGTATATGAACTTTAAAAATGACAATTTTTTCAAACCATCTTTTACTAAAAAATAAATTTTATTTGCCATACTTTCGAAACTATAAGAAATAGAAGATTCGATTCTTTAGTTTTATGTGGGGAAATTGATAAGCTTTACGAGTATTTTATTTTTACTTCATATTGAGGCCATTCTAGACGTGGGATGATCTGAAAGGCGGAAATTTCAAAAGAAACGTCCAAAATGTGTTGAATATTGAGAGCCTTTTTTAAATGTGAAACTTTAGAATTATTTTCATGAAAATATGGGTTATTTATTCCCCGATTTGTTCTCAAGTGTACTCACTAATCATCCAAGTCTACAGGGAAAAATTTGTGTCACTTAAACAAATATTTAACAATGGGAAGATTTATATCATTGAATTTTTTGCACGGATAAAATTTGTTCAGTAACCCTAACAATAAATTTTGGAAAAGTCGGAGAGAGCGACATCTCGGTACTGTAACAGGAAAAAATGAGAATCTGCTGAGCAGTTGTACGCATCAATGTGCAGCATTCAACTGTTCATGTCTTCACGACAATGTAGTATAAAAAATTATGATAATAATATGGAAATTTGGATTGTAGAATTTACCGAATGGATTGTGGAATTTACCGAATGGATTGTGGAATTTACCGAAATGTCATTATGTCCGACTTTCACCGAATTTTTTGTCACAACAACTTAAAATGAGAATCACCAAATGTAACATGAATTCATTCTTGTTGAGCACCATTTCAAAAATTTCCGACTAGGCCCGAGATTCTACAGCTGGATGCCTCTGTTTTTATTACTTAAACTTAAACCCTACCTCTCATTGTCGCCGCTGGACAACATCTGGCTGGCCGGCATAAGCTCGGAACCAACTCGAAACTGGGAACGTTTACCTGCTTTCCCTAGTTTAAAATTCGAGCTCTCAAAATATAAGAGATATAAGATAAATATAATAAATATAATTAATATAATTAATTTTCAAACTTTTTTTCAATCAATATACCTTGTCCCGTAACAAGAAAAAAGTGTGCAATTCAAATTCTTCTTTGATCATGTTTCAGAGATATTTTAGTATTAAAAAATATTGTTTTTAATTTTCGAAAAATAAATTTTTGTCCAAAGTGCATGATATAAAAAAAGTCAAGATAACAAAAACATTGCTTTTTGAAAAGCCTTACAAGATAATTGAAGGAACTATTCTATTTTTCGTGAAAAATCTAAAATACAAATTTTGATCACATAAAAAATAATGAAAGATCAAAAATTCAATTTTGCCGTTAAACTGAGCAAGATACGAAAAAATATGAATCAACAACAATTATGAACTTAAAAAAGATCTGCAAATTTGATATCAGTCATTTTCTGATAGGTAGCGTAGTTTTTGTTTTATTCGTAAAAAAACATTAAAAATAAAAAAAAATTAATATCTTGGACGAACGACACACGCTAAAAAAAAGAACTATTCAAAATTTGTTCACCCAAAGTTGACTGCAAAGTTGTTGTTAATTATTGTTGGATAAACCACGTAGTTTTGGTTTCAATCATAAGAAATAAAATTGACGAATTAAATTTTTGGACAAACGACACAAGCTATGAAGAAAATGAATGAACCAAAGTCGTTCATCCTAAAAGATCAACAAATTTTTAATAACAATTTTTAGATGGGACGAGTAGATTTTCTTTTATTCGTAAATAATAAGTTTAGAAATAAAAAAATTAAATTTCTGGAAAAACTATACGAGAGGAAAGAAAATGAGACGATAAAAGTTGTTCAACCAAGAAAGATCTACAAGTTTGCTTTAAACTTTACTTTTAAAAATATACTAAAAATAAAGAAAAAACCTTTTCGGAAAAAAGACACAAGCTTTACTAACATTTTATGTAACAAAGTTTTTTAGCCTAAATTATATCTACAAATTTGCTTAGAACCATTTTACGCTAAGATGCGTATTTCTAGTTTAAATTGTAAAAAATAACATTTAAAATAAACAAATTAAATTTATGGAAAAACGAAATAAATTGCAATAAAATGTTTGATAACAAAATTGTTCTTTTCTTATAGGATGCGCACTTTTTTCAATTACGAAAACTAGTCAATGAAAATACGTATGTTTCAGTAGCAATGCATATAATGAAATGTAATAATATAAATTTATTGAAATTATACATTTTTTCACTGTATGTGAGAATAAAATTTAATGCAAAATAAAAAACAAATATTAAAGTAATCATGAAAAATAAAATTTGTACAGATATAAATGTAATATACATTTGATATAAAAGTGTTCAATATGGTGTAGAAAAGTTCACATTTTGGACAAAATCGAGTGCGAAGCATGAGAGATGTGATAAGAATGTGTTCATTAACACCCAAGGAGGTTTGAAAAAAGAGAATTCACAATTAACAAATTACAGTTGTCGATTCTTTGACCTTTAATTAAAAAAAAAATCTGTGCACAAATGTGAGGGAAATACAAAAAACGAGCCCGTAGCGCGATGTAAATATATTGTCGAACGCGAAGCGCGAGAACAAATGGTCGCGCGCACTAGGCGCGCTTAAATTCGCGAGCGCAGCGCGTGATAAGAATGTGCCCACACAGTGGGCAGAATTTTTTCGAAGAAAATGGATGGTATGTACTTTTTTAGCATCTAGTATTTGAAAGCGTTACGTATTCAGGAAATTTTCAGCAAAAAATTTGTTAAAGTTTCAGCGCCGCACTATATGAATTTTATTATGTCTAGCATTATCATATTAAATCTATACGATTCACAGATCATGTTAATAAGTGTGACAATGAAATACTGATTTCTATGAATTTTCATTCTCCCTATATCCTAGCATTCAACGTCTTATAAGAAAAAAACTATTTTCATGAAAAAAGACACAGATTAAATTTTTTTTTTTGCCGCAAGACACTTTAAATTTTAAGCCTGTTAAGATATTTTTATCGCAAACATAAAAAATAGGCATTGTCTTCTTTATTGAAGGGCTATTATTCCTCATAAAAAAACTTAAAAATAAAAGTTAACTGGAACATTTAGTGTTTTAAGTAGCACTTTTTTCCAAGAGAGTGAACCTGTATTTTTTATTATTTCGATAACATTTTTTTTTGAAGTCTCTATATCAATTTAAAAAATGCAATAATTTTTCAACAGGAAAAAAAAAGATTATTGACAAATTAAGAAATAGCGATTCATTTGTTTTAATGGGAGCAGAATTTCAGATGATGTCACTTTCAAAATATTGAAAACACTAATGTTTAGGAAATTAAACATTTTCAGTTATATGGAAAATGTTTATTTTGCAAAATAATTTAAGGTCTGTTTCTCTCTTTTTCCAATAAAAGAATGTTTCGAGGCTGCTAAAGATCTTTGAAAAATTTAACAATCGTTTTAAACGAAAAAAGTACAAATTTATCGAAAATGTAAGAAATAGTGAATTACTTCTCTTAACAGAAGAACACTTTCTGGTGATATAACTTTAAAAATAATATCAAATGTAAGATTTACACTCTAAAAAAATCGATTGAATTTTATATCGATGGACAAACGGTATGTAATTTTCGTCTGGAACGAAGATTCTTCCTAATTTTTTCGCAAGAATTATGAACTGTACTTTCTTCTGTTAATATTTTGTTTTTCAAAGTCGCATAATGAATAAACAGAGATCCAGCAGAGTGTATTTGAAGTCCGGCATACCGAGTTCCGTGTACCATTCGTGTTAACTGACCATAAGACATTCAAAACGAAAACACGATGTTACCCATAAAGGACCGAAATCTCTGACTGTTTGAGGGAGATGTCGAAGCATATGGAGATTGCTAGACATGTACCTTATGCGATATAAGTGTCAAAAATTATTCTATTAGAACTCGTTCTGCTAACTGAATGTCTTGTTCCGAAACACTATTTTGGTGGAGCAGATAAATAGCCAGAATCAACAATTTATGATGGTCTGAATATCTTTGTTCCATGATTCCCTCTAATACTGCTATTAAATAATATAATAAAAAGCTTTCAACTCTGTTGCTTTCCAGTATTTGAAATCGGATATAGATCGTGGTATTATTTTTACGAAGGATGCATCCAGGATGCATTCCAGCAACTCGCTTATCAGTAGTTTTAATAAAGGTAAATAAAGAACCTGGGTGAGCGTGAAATGTTGGATCGAACCATATACTCAAAAGTTTTTTCACAACGACTAAAAAACACAATACATAGCATCAATAACGATGGATCTGATCACGTTTAAAACGGAATGCGTTAGTAGGGCAGGTCCTTTTCTTCCGAATACCGGCTTTCGAGGAGGTTGACAAGCTTCAGCAGCAAATCTTTTAGTCTCAGCATCCGTACGAAGATCTAATTCCTCTTCATGAGGGTAAACGCGAACTCCTTGCTCTAACTGGCTTTCCATTTTGAATTTCGGGCAACCGAACTGACCATTGTATTGCTTTATATTCAAAAACAATGCCTTACCTGAGGAATCACAGGTGCAACAAATTACAAGACCTCAAACTTTTTGCGGAATCGAAAACTTAGGAATTTCCATGTCAATTCCAACGAAAAGCTGATTTATTTCCTGGGAAAATGATTTCATATACAGATTTGGGCACGGTTTTGTAGGCCAAACCATAACTCAGCTAGAATGGTATTTTCTAACTTTGATCGTTGAGTGTATGGCAGTTCATTAATAATAAGGTAAAATGGCTATAAACTGAAATTGGATGAATTGAACAAACTGACGCCATCAGTGAACCATGTCAACAAAATATCAAAAAGACTTTTGAAAAAGCTTCCAGAAACTAATTCTTCATAAACTGCTCGATCATAAATATCTTCGTAATTGCTTTCGCGCTCTTTTGTGCGATATAATCTATGTTACAAACTATCTACAAAACCAGGTCTCTGAAATAAACGCCGTAACTATTCTAATATAGGAAAGTAAAGAAAATAACTGACAAAAGTTTTCTCTTTACAGTTAACACACTGACTGCCCTTCGTTTCTAATTTTGTAGTACAAATAGAACAAAAAAATAAACGCTGAATCGGTGTCTGTATCTCAGTGAAATATTTTTTAAATCGGTATAAGCCGCTTGCGCAAAAATTTAGCTACGGGCAATGCAATTCTGTTAATTTTAGAATGTCTGCTAAAGCAGATCCAGTCAACTTGTGAGTGAAATCGATAAGATACTTTGAGCAACATTCAAAGATGCACCAGGATATAGAGGCTTATTATCTTTCTCAGCTTGCTCATCAAAGTTTTCGTTAATGTCACTTTCACCGGAACTGTCGACATGGATGTTTTCTTCTGCATCTATGCTCAATCGATCCGTATCTGTATCTTTATCTGTATCCGGATCTGTCTTTGGCGATATGTCTTCATCATCTGGTTCATTTATATTAGATTCCCCTTTAGCATATAAAAAATATTGCATGTAATTAAAATAATCATGGGAAAAAGAAACCAAAACTCTATATTGTTCTTTTTATTATTTCACTTTTAGGTTTCGAAACATTAATTTGAGATTGGTATATTTTATTTTTGAAGCTACAGAATGATTGCTGCTGGCAAAGATTCTTATTATTCCTAAATCCTATAATTTGGAATGAAAATAAAGGACCTCGCACAAAAAAACTATCCATATAACGGGCCCAAATCCTTTCAGGAATTTTCTTTTTCTTTCATGAACTACAAAAAATTTTTTTTTTTCATTTACCTGACGATCACGTGCAGACCTGTCGAAATCCCCGCTACAGTTAAATTTGATTTAAAATTTAAAAGGACAATAATTTACTGAAGGTAACTATACTTTAAAACAATGTTGTATTCTTTAATCTTAAACATTACTGTGTGATCGAATACATAAATTACGTAGAGCAAAAAAATGATTACAAGTTCTTTAAGACGCCGAGATTTAATGAAATCGACTCGGAAATCCATGATAGTCAATTTTTACATACAAGCAAAATACATCTTCTCATTGGCGATGGGAACGTAACCATTTATCGAGACCGTTTTTCAATGTAAATAGTGCGGGGTTCTTTGACCTTACTACACACGGAGAGACTTTTAGTATCAATATCTATTTTATCGCATATCCATAATTGAAATAAAATATACGAATTTAGGGA
>JAABKJ010006648.1:0-21739 GCA_011634705.1 Andricus grossulariae
AATAAATATTGAACACCTATTATTATTCCTAGAAAACATTCAAGTAAGTTGAATTTAGTTTCAATTTAAAATTTGAAATGATTTCAAATAATTTAAACGAAGTGTCTACGTCGTACACCGACAAAATTTGACTATTCTTACCGAAATTTCGGTGCAAATAGCCCACGGCCTAATTTAAAACAAAATATAAATTTGTGCAGGTTTCGTACAAAAAATTTAGAAGATTTTGAAGAATTGTGAAAGGTTTCAAAAGAATAAAAAAACATTTTTTCAAGAATCCTAGGAAAGTTGGATGTGACTTTTTATCTTGAAAAATTAATTTTAATAGAATACTTAAAAAGATTGAAAAAGATTTCTAAAATTGTCAAAAATTAATCTGGAAGATTTTAAGGAAATATTTTTCATTTTGCAGGACGTAAACCAAATTTTAGGAAGAATTCGAATCATTTTTAAAGATGCAGCTTAGTTTTTATTACTTCAAATAGACACATTTCTAGCTTTAGAGTTAGATATTTTTATTTTAATTAACCGTGAAAAATGTGAAAATGTGAAAATTGATGAATTCATTAAAAAATGTGCTTTTCGGCATAACTATTTTCATGAAATTTAGCTGAAGATTTGAGACGAAAAGGGAATTTTCATTATATAGTTGTTTTTAAATTATACATAAACTAAAGTTATTTGAAGCTAAAAAATAAGAAGTTCATTAAAACACATAATTTGTTTATTAAAATATTTGAAAATCCTAAATAAATTTAAATTAATAAATAAAGTAAATATTACATTATATATTATAATAAAAAATATTATAAAGTTTAGACTTTTTTCTTTTCGGATATTTAAAAATCACACAAATAACTATATGTCTGATTTAATTGCTCATAAATAATAATTTGTTGTAGTTAGTAGGAATGCATTAGGATTTACGTCTAAGAGCAGTGAATTTTACGATTTTCGCAAATTATTTTTAACTCAAAAGTTTAAAAAAATCTTAAAGATGATTGTCTTTTACCCAGAACTATCAGAAAATTATTTTTATTCACCAAAATTTTTATTTTAAACCTTTCGCCTTGCATTATTTGAATTTTAGGTCAACTGCATAGATGACTCCGCCACACGCCGACCGTCATCTCTCATGACAATATTTTCCACAGGCCTACAGAGTGAAGTGGCATAGGACTGGTACGAAGATACGCGTCGCGAATCAATTTCTGAGCAAAGATCTCAAATCTTCTCATTTTTCTTGATAATTCATTGAATCCAAGCCATTTTTTTCAAATTTGGTGTTGACTTCAGTGCACAATGCCCGAGGGTACGAAGGAAAGAAAAGGTATGTTGAGGACAAAGTTACAAATATACGAACAAATTTATGGAATATATTACAGGTTATATTTGCACGTGAACAATTTTTATTTGTTTCATTTATTATTCAGCGACGACAGCTGGCCCAGGTCGTGAATATGTTTACGACACAATAGTCTTTACTGGACGCGAAAACGTTTCTCCTTCGGATGGAGATAATTCTCTGGAAGAAAAAGAAAGTGAAAAGCTCTTGATTGATGTAGTTCCTGAAAGCTGGGTTCATTATAACAAAACTATTCAATTTTGTGTGACTGCTTTTCCACCAGTACCTTATGACAACTCAATAATAAGAGAGCTTCATAAACTTGTCAAGAATTGCTCACCTCCTTTGGATATTTGGCCTGAGTTCGCAGTAGATTTCAGAGGAGGAGCAGGTTAGTATAAAATTGACAACAAATACTGAAAAAATGTCTAAGAATATGCATTTATATTATGATAATTTTGAGTATATAGACATTCAATAATTTTGTGTGTAGATACGTATTCCGAAGCTCTGAAAAAAGTGGAACTTTTGCAAACGACTAGAAAATATGTTTACTCGACTGATACGGATCGGTCACCATAAAAAAAAACAGAAAAAGAAACGCTCCGAAAAAAACTGAAGCCTCATAAGATAAAGTCGGATCTTCACAAGGTGGACCAGCTTTTGAATGAAGCAACCGAGTGGATAGTAAAATCAACTGACTCACGAGCAAGTGAAATTTCTGAGGATTATCACGATTCAACTCGAAATCCAGGAGGCGGTTTCGAAGGTTTCTCGAAATGTCATTTTTTCATTAGTTTTTTCTTTATTCTTTCGAAATTGTCCCAAAATAATGAAAAATAACCTGAACCTCGTTTATTCTTTCAACTTTGGCCCAAAATAACAGAAAACAGCCAGAACGTAATTTATTCATTCGAAATCGAACTAAGATGATACAAAATAGTCAGAACGTCGTTTATTCGGTCCAAATTGGCCCACAATAGCAGAAAACAGCCAGGACGTAATTTTTTTTTAATTCGTCCAAATTAATATAAAATAATCAGAACCTCGTTTATTCGTTCCGCAGTGGCCCAAAATAATCATCAAAATAATCTCGTTAATTCTTTCGAAATTGGCCCATAATAACAGAAAATAGCTGGAACGTCGTTTAATCTTTCGAAATTGGCCTAAAATAATAAAAAAATAGCCAGAACCTCGTTCATTCTCTCAAAATTGACTCGAAATTCTTTTATAATACAGTTTAAAGTCCGGTGTTCACCCAAAAAGACTAGTGGTTAACCCATCGAAACTGATGTACGATCAACGGTATAGTTTATTTCAACATTTTGATAAGTCGCACATTTTCCAGGAAGAACGTGTTCGAGTGTAGCAAGATGAGAAGGGATTATTTGTATCTTATCACCAATAAAGAAAACTATATATTCAACAAGGATTACTTTTTTCATGTCATCGCCTTATCTAATTCAGGCGCCAGGCTAGCGGCGAGTCTCGCGCCAGGCTTGCAGTGGGCAAGACCCTCCAGCCCAAGTCTTCACAAGAGCGTTACACTTCTAGCCTGCGCCAAGCCAGACCGACTGGCGCGGGGAAAGCTTACCACGAGCCTCGCGCCAAGCTCGCCGCGAGTCGCGCGGCTGGCCAGCAGCGAGTCACGCGCCCGGCCCGCTTGACCATCTGGCCTGCGCCACGGTTCAAGCCTTCACGGGCAAGTCTGTGAAAAATGTAATTTCGAGAAAAAAAAATCAAAATTAAGATGAAGGTATAAAGATCTAGGTATTTCATATCATTCTTTATACAGACGTTTTTGATTTAAAAAAAAACGTTCTTAAGTTTCATTTAAAAAATTAATTATATTATATAAGATAAAGCTATAAAAAAAGCTGAGTTGTGAATTACATTGAGAATTAGCTAAAGTGCTGGCACAAAAAAAATACACATAATTGGTCCATGTCTTCCTGGAAAATTTCTTCTAGTCTCATAAACTACAAAATTTATGATTGTCAGTAAAATTCACGGAGAAAAACTTTCCTAGGTGTTTCCTTCGGGCTCTTTCAAATTTTTTTTTGTAAAGCCTGCACGGAATGTTCGCTTTTCGAGGCATGTATAGCGCGCGGGAAGTGACTACTTCCGAAACCGTCTTAAAAAGCAAGTATAAAATAGTATATTACATGGCTAGGGATGAAAGGTGGCGATAACTGACGAGTGTCAAATTGCTGCCCGGCGAAGCAAGGGCTGCAACACATGAGTCAGAGATCGCCGCCATACGCCACAAGCCATGCACGATATTTTTCATAGCGAGGGCAGCGGAAAGACGGCTTTCGCTGCCTTTTGAGTGATACCGAGATAAAAAGTGACACTGCCAGAATTAAAAGGTGGGTCTGAAGAGACCAGATTTTTCGAGATTTCGACGGGACTATTTCTAGCTGTTGCGCTTGCGCATTTCGCTTTAAAATTACTTTCCAGGACTGCAGACACACTTCATCATAAGTTGATGCTTAAAAGGCTGATTATGAGTAGTGAAGAGTGTTTGGACCAACACGAAATGATGAGTTGCCATAAATGACTAATAAAGTACTGATGATTTACCATAAATATATACATAAATATTTTATCAATAGGCTATTTGATCAGGGAACCGGTGTGATTCTGAAACGTCATACCGAATATTTATTAAAATTGTTTGATTGAAGTCGATACAAAAAGATTTTTTCCTTCAGTATACCACGTTAAATACTAAAACTAGGTACGATGTTAGAACAGAACTTCGGATACTTTCCGGACAGATCTCGTATTTATGATTGGATACGTTATACGGATGTCTTTGGACATTCTGAAGACTTTCTAATTTCTAAAATGAAATAAACTCGATTTGAGAGGTAAAATTGAACAAATGCCTCGTAGAGTGGGGTACTAAATATTTTACGAGCGCTTCAGGGCCAACGCAGCCCGTATTCTGCTTTAGAAAATTTAAAAATATATTTTTTTAGCTTTTCATTATTTAAAAAAAATTCAATTTGAAAATATTTCTGAAGCAAAAGTAAATTAATTTTTTTTTTCAAGTGTATTTGGATAAGGGGAAAAACATTTTCTTTCAAGACAATTTTTCATGTATGGTTTTCTCCATATATTCCATGCAAGCTGCGCCGCCCCTGCTGCAACTGTCTTCGTCCCAACTGACTTCGCATTGAACTTCAGTCACAAACGTAACATGGTGAAACCATGAAAAAACCCACAAGAATCATGGTTTTGTGCGTTCATCTCAGCCAAGTTGCGAAGTTTCGCAAAATTTTTCAAAAAAAGTTGTAGATCCAATCGAGATACAATTTTTTTTCGTTTTATGCGTTTTTTTCCACGAGTGATACAGGTATTTTCGGTATTTCTGTGACTTGTCACAGAAAGAATGTTGGTCAAGCTCAAACCCCTTTCCAACGTCTCATAGGGGGCGAAAGGCACCTTTGTGAATGATCATAAATATAATGTTCTTCAAACACTTACCCCTGTGACTTGTCACAGAAATAATGTTGGTCAAACCAATACCCCTTTCCAACGTCTCTTGGTGGGCGGGAAAGCACCCCTGTGACATCTACCTGTACACTCGATCTTGTTTTTATATCGTGTCTCCATTGGTTTCGACATGGTACCTAATCACGCTCTTCACAGCGGGAAGGTTGGAGTATTTTGAAGAGCATATTTTTTAATTATTTTTATATTTTACCATTTTTTTCATTGATCTATGTTTTATTTTTATTATTAGAGAATATGTTTGAATATATTCCATGAAAAAATTCTAATTAAATTCAGTGACCGCCACAAAAATTCACAGAGATGGTCTGCAAGATTGCTTTTGTGTACTCCTCCTCGTGAGAGAAATTTTCGCATTTACCGCCAAGATGACTCGACATTTTAAGTGTGTGCTCCGGTAGCGTTATTCATAAACTCCTTGGAATGATTCACAGTTTAGTGGACGAAACCATGATCTTCGCGAATAATACAAGCCTTCCAACAATCAGTGTGGATCTCCGTCCCTTCAGCTACTAGCTTTTTTATTAATTCAACTAGAGTAGATTGAGCTCCCTTATTATCGGGATAGATTTCTAACCGATAGTTGTAGGGTGTCATCTGTAGATCATTCCGAAGATCCATGATCCTTCTGCTACACGTCCTCGCTCGTATTTTCGACATCCGATTTTGCCCTCATAAATTTCTAATATTTCGCCGACATCTCCGATGCAACCTTCCCCTTCGAAGTGATTGTCAAGAGCAAGCATGCAGATCTCTCTACAAAAGTAGGAGCGGTCCGCAACAGTTTTCCGCGAAACAGTAAGAAATGATCATACAGGCTGCCGCAGAAATGTGGCACTTGTCAAACCACGTATTTTCCGTAACGGTATTAGTGTGACGACACTTTCCTGTCTTATAGCATAAGAACTGGCCGCAAGTCAGTTTAGATTCCACAAGAGTAATTCTTATTGTGTTTGGAGCAGAATATTTCAGTTGGAATCAGTTCGATTTGTCGCAATCACTAAAGAGTTTTTTCTTTATTCTGGAGGGTCATACACAGACTGAAATTATTATATTTTTCATCCATCTTGATGATAACTCGGGAAAATAAAGCCTAAAAAATAATAAATGCACACCCGAAACACATGCTCGTCAGTACTATGACGTTTATTGCATTGAAATCTATTATATTTCATCAGATGTATCAATAATTTTCGCGTCAACTATCCATCGCGGAACAAATGCATGCAAAAAAAAATTTGTATCTCGAAGGGATCTACAACTTTTGTTTGAAAAATTTTGCGAAATTTTGAGTATTGACTGAGATAAGCGCAAAAGGCCACGACATTTAATGTTTTTTTTTTTTATTATGGGTTTACCATGAAAATAGCCTCCTCGCCAATTTTCACTATCACTCGTAATCAGCGCGTCAAAATAAATAAGCATATGTAGTTTGCAGAAAATCGGAGAATTCGCCTATTCGGAACTTTGTCCCTTATTTATATCTCAAAAATTTACTAAATTATTTGTTTTTATTTCAAAATTCGATTTTCAAAGTATAAAGGTACAATAAAATTTGAATAATTATGTAATAACTTTATTACAATAAAATTGTGAATGAAAAGATTAAACAACCACCGCCAGGTCCCGCCAGAAGCAGCTGCCGCCCGTCTATGAAAATAACACTAGCTCCCAGTATAACCGCGGTAAATCACACACCGGTAGCCACGAATCACGACCATGAAATGGGTGGCCACATTGCACGAAGAAATCACAACAACGACATTAATTTCAACCAAATATTCTAAATACTAAATAAATAAATAAATACTGTCGCCGCAGCTCTCTTCTAACGTTCGATACCTCTTCTCCTTTTCCTTCTTCTTGGCTGTGATGTTTTAACTAGCTGGATCCGCGAAGTCGATCACGAATATAGTTCATTTCTCGAAGTCCTTGAGAACGATGTCAAGCCTCAAGTGACTAATTGAGACTGCTGTTAACAAATCGTAGTTCCAGAAAATCCTGCACTTCTCGTTCTGGAAAATTGACTCTATCTCCAGGGCAGGGTCAGTATCTCTCACAGTACGCAATTCTCCTGGGTGCCTCTGCCGCGACACTAATTATCGTGAGCATAAGACAACTCATGTGTTTTATATGCCAAGATTCATCTAAAGCGCAGAAGAATTACTGGAGTTTGACGTTCCCGAGAACCCTAAGCTCGTGGATATGAGTGATATTATTCATCTTAATGCTGAAGAGACCTACCTATGCATAGGCATGCCTGTGAGCCGAGCTGATTGCCCTCGACATCGTCACGCGTAAGATCATGCATATGCAGAAGAGCTTGCATATCAATACATCCGTTTCGTGATTGTACATCCCTTGCCGTCTAGTCGGGAGCGGACTTCTAAATCTCCGAAGACTTTATAACCGAATTATCCAAGATGCAGCTCACATCGTAGGAAATGGAAGAAATCCTCTCCTAAGAAGGGCCAGGTATCATGAAATTCATGGCAAACCAGCGTTCCTTTACAAATCCGCAAAACAGACGGCCGAAACCCTTGGCCTGATTCTTAACATAAAAAATGAGGAAAGTGCATAACTCCATCAAGATACCTCACTCCTAAAAGCCAAAGTAAAGAAAAAATAGAGGCGAAGGAGCTAACGTTCACTTTTCTCAAATTATTCGCACTTAATTCAGGCACACAGGGTTTCAGTTTCAAGCGCAACACGGTGTCATTTCCACCTTAGTATACCGTAGTCGCATTTTACGTTGAGATGTTCCCAGCGATAGGTGCAGAGCGTGTCATGCACATGCTGAGTACCTAGAGCACGTACTATCTAGGTTTCCCACTTACACGGGAACGCTAATGACCGCCAACCTGCCCTACTGAACGCTCCGAAGGAAATAGAGTCAATTTTCCAGAATGAAAAGTGCAAAATTTTCTGGAACTACGAGTTTCAGACCACAGTCATCATTGCACACTCGAGGCCTGAACTATATTTATGATCGAATTCTTGGCTCCGGTCAACTAATATATCACAGTCAACAGGAAGGAAAAGTAGGGAAGGTTTCGGAGACCTCAGATGGAAACTCCAGCAATTGTTCCCGGGATTTTCGGTTAAAAAGATTTTTTTTTGTGATCGATGCACTCGGAGGTGCAAATCTATCGCTCGTTCATAACCTCGAAGCCATTCTCGCTTGCCAAAAACATGCAAACGCAATTGCGTGATGAATACAGAGCCACTTTGTGTCTTTGGAAATAGGACGTTCCCGCGCGAGTTAGACACTCTGACAGTATATGTCCTAGGTACTCAGAATGTACATGACACTTTGCATCTATCACTGGGAACTTCTTGACGTACAATGTGGCTATGGTATTATAAGTTGGAAATTAAAACATCCTGGCACCCGAAAATGAAACCCTCTATGTCTAAATTAAGTCCGGATGATTTAAGCAAAGCTAATGTTAGCTCCATTGACAAGGAATGTTTTACTAAATTTCTGTAAAAGTTTCCGTGCATTTTCTTGTCGACGAGCTGTTCGAGGAAGTTATTGACTTTTGCTTTCTTCCCTTGGGCTTTTAAAAGTGCCGCATTTAGGTGGTGTAATGCACTTTCTTCACCCAAGATGTTAGGATCCAGGCCAAAGGTCTCAGCCGCCTGCTACGCTGCTTTGTAAAGAAACGTTTCGTTGCCAGTTATCTCATAATTCCTGATGATTGTCAGGATAGGATCTATTACATTGGCTACGATGTGAGCTGTACTCAGGATAATTCGGTTATACAGACATCTGAGATTTAGAAGTCCTCGCCGCCCACCTTTACTATGTGGCGTCTGATAGTACTCATATCCGCGATCTCAGGGTCCTCGATAATGCCACCAGGTCGTCCTCGCTTCAGACAAATCTTGGCACACTTGACAAATCAAAAATCCATGCCAATTTCTCGTTTGAACCCGTCGACGATCCTTAGAGCATGATGAAGCTGCCCTCACACAGATTTCATTCAGCTTTCAGCACGGTTGTTACTCCTCAGATTAGGTTTTTTTTCTTTACCACCTTCCTTGGACAATCATCCATGACTGCGTATCAAGTTTTATAACCGTATTCAGCAGAAACCCTTAATTTCTGAGCGACCTGAGGACGCGTCCAATGGCTTTGTTATAGGCTGAATCTTTTTGAATACATTGAACTCTGGATTTAAGCAACCTGGGTTTACGACGTTCCCAGAATTGAACCTTTCCGGATCAAAAGGGGATACGCGTGGATTCAGCCTGAGAAGTATTGTCCTGAAAGTCAATTTTTAAATTCGATTGAATTTTGAATTGAGGGACTGATACTTGTAGAGAATTAAAAGGCGCATCTTGTTTTCTTTTTGCAACTATTTGTAGGTTTTGCAGCTTTTGAAGTAATTGATAAAAACTAGATTTTTCGAAAATGAAAATTTTCAAATTTTTTTCACTTTAATTTGCGCTAGCTTAACGAATTTTCAGAATTTAACGAAGAAACGAAAAAGCTGTTAATTTTTGTATGAGACTTTGCAAAAATCATGAATTTCAATTTTCAAGCGCTCAGTTTATAGAGCGAATTTTAAACAACGGAAAACTTTTACTGAGAAAATTCTTGATTAAGGTCAAAAGAAGTTTTCTGAAAAGTTTTAGCTCAATCGGATAAATGGTCAAAAAACTATGAATGTTTCAAATTGCAAGCGACAATCTTGGCACCGCCCTATGCACATACATCCTCTCGGCTACGAACGTCTTGTAGCGGCCGATATGAAGTTCAAGTCGCATAGGGCATCGTCAAAATTGCCGCTTGTAATTTCAAACCTTCATAATTTTTCGACCATTCATCCGCTTGAGCTAAAACTTGCCAGAAAACTTCTTTTAACCTTAATAGACAACTTTCTCAGTAGAAGTTCTCCGTTGCTTAAAATTCGTTGGAGAAACAAAGTGCTCGAATGTTGAAATTCATGATTTTTGAAAAGTCTCAAACAAAAATAACAACTTTTTTATTTATTGAAATGTTTTCATTTTTCTTTCTTAACTAGTTTTAGAAGATTTAAAAACTTAATTTAGTATTAATAAAATCAATGAATTCTGAGAATTGGCTAGGTTAGCGCGAGTTAAAGTGAAAAAAGATTGAAATCTTTTGTTTCCGAAAAATCTAGTTTTTATAAATTACTTCAAAAACTACAAAACCTACAAATAATCGCAAATGGAAAAAGAAGCGCCTTGAAATTCTCTACAAGCATCAGTCCTTCAAATTAATATTCGCACGATTTTGAAGATTAACTTTCAGGACAATAATTCTCAGGCTGGATCCACGCAATCAGCATTTTAGTGATGCGGAAGCCGCGAGACCAAAAGAATAGAAGTACTCAATCATGCGTGGCCAACGATAGCTTAGCAACAAAGCAAGCAGTATCCTCAGCGCGTTGGTTGCATCAGCTGTTAGCATGCGTCCAAATCTAACAGAAATGGTTCACACGGCCTTGAATGTTTATGTTCAATGTAAAACCTAAATTATAGCGTGGTTGCGAAATATTAACAACAGAATTATTTGTCAATATTGAACAATAAGTAACAATTAAAATCTTATGTTTTATCAATAATGTTCAGAACCGTTTGGAAATAGATTTTATGATTAAATAAAATTATTTATTTGGAAATTTTTATTCATAAAATATATAGAGCAGGAACTAAATAATCTTTATTGATAGATAAACAAACTTAAAACAGCCAGTTATGTGCAATCAGGTTCTCGACAACAATTTTTGCGAAATCTCGTGACCAAAAATTTTTAAGAAAACGATACATTTATTTGAGATACTATTTTAAATTTCCATTTTATCTTTGAAGACGTTAAAATATTTCTAAAATTTCACAACGACTACAATGAGAATTTAAGTCAATTTTATCCTAAAGGTTCCGACATCTGCGCAATGTCTACACTCGCGCAGTAGTTTACCACACTTTTTACGGCGATTTTGATACCCACAGCGCAGACTGAACACCTTAAGAATCTACTGCGTATAATTGAAGGGCCGAATCCAATAACCATCTTAGCGTTCGAACACGCGGAGAAGAATTTTCAGCGTAGCAAATTTTGAAAATGGTTCAAATTTGAATTTGAATTTGAATACCTTTTTGCGTCCAACTCGCCAGATCTTTGCTGATAATTGATATTTTTTCTTGAAAGTTCACGTAAAATTCTTCAACATATATTTTTTTAAATATTTTCTTCGAAATCTTGGATGCATATATACAAACGAAAAAATTGTGTGAGGAAGTTTCGAATTTTGACAACTTCTAGTGAGAGAAATGTTCCTTAGGGATCAAATAAGTTTTTCCAAAAAGTTTTAGATCTTTATTTAATGGGGGAAAAAGTGATGTGAAAATTATGGATGGCGTACTGCGCTCGACTCGGATCGCTAAAGCATAGCGCGGCGGCGCGAAATTCACTACAGATATGTTGAAATTCACTGCTTATTTTGATTTTATCATTGAGAAAGTTTATCTTTGACATGCAGGGAAAATATAAAAAAGCTTTTGCAGAATACTGACACTTGAAAAATTCCTAGCAGGATATTTCATTGATAAACAGCGCTTTAAAACTTCTTTGTCCGTACGAGAAAAACGATCTTGAGTATGTTAATCAATAACAGAATGTGTTTCAATATTTCTTGCATATTTCTTATAGGTACGCCAAGCCGCTGTGCTATGTTTTCGTGATTCGAGTCGAGCGTAGCGCGCTGTACATACTTTTCACATCCCATAATGACTAAAGATCTAAAACTTTTTGGAAAAACTTCTTTGATCCCTAAGGAACATTTTTCTCACTGGTCGTTGTCAAAATTTGAAATTTCCTCACACAACTTTTTCGTTTTTATATATGCATCCAAGATTTCGAACAAAATATTTTAAAACATTCACTACACGGCCCTGAAATGTTTTTTTTTTCGACGAAAAATTCCGTTTCCTTAACTAACTAGAAAACGAAACAACCTTCGAATTTGGTTGCCATAAAAAAAGATGCGCAATAAGGTTCTCTACAAGTATGGTCTTTCAATACTCAAATTTACACAATTTTCAAAATTTTATCCGCGGACAATACTTCTCCGCGTGTTCGAGCGCTAAGGTGGTTATTGCATCCGACCCTTTAATTGGCGTCATTTTTAGCATTTTGCAAGGATCAAGAAAGTGTAAAAGATAACAAAAATATTTAGATTCGGATTAGGATTATACATAATCACAGTACAGTATATTGCATCCCTGGTATTACCCGATATTACAAATAATTCGTTAAAATTAAGCATTTCTTGTTCTATAATATGGCAATTGAAGATAGGCATAAGATGTTACATAAACAATGCCACCAAATGCATGGACCAAACATTATTTATTAAATATTTCCTGAATAATTGTTCTACTGCATAACTGTATTCGGAAATTGGTTTTATTGAGTTCTTCTCTACGTGGAAAGATTCTACGGAAAGCGTCCTACCCACGTCAAAACCTTGCACCAATTGTGAAAACAGCTTGTTCGTCAAGAGTATGAAGTTTCAAACGAACTTTTAGGTCAAATTCATCCGTATCTTAAAGTTCCGCCATCAAGCTCGTGCACCACGTGCCAAAATTACATCTTCTAGCAGGACGTCTGACTTATTCAGTACCTGAGGGCCCCTAGAGTGAATTCCTCGAAGACAAAAGATTAAACCGATGCCCCAGGTGTATAAAATATATTTTCTTCATGTAAGTCTGGTATTTACAGTACATTAAGGTCCCTGGAGTGGGTTTCTCGAAGGCACGAGATTGAAACAATATGCCAGGTCTAAAAAAAAAACATCTTCTTCGTGAAAGTCTGGTTTTACAGTACTTTACGGTCCCTGAAGTATGTTCTCGAGTACACGAAATGCAGCCAATACCCCAGGTGTAAAAAACACATCTTCCTGGGGCAAGTCTGATTTTTACAGTACTTTAGGATCTCTGATTTGGGTTCCTCGAGGAAAAGAAATCCAGCCGATGCCTCAGGCATAAAAAACACATCCTCCTGGGGCAAGTCTGCTTTTACAATACTGTAGGGTCTCTGATGTGGGTTACTCGAGGACAAGATACCCAGCCCATGCGCCAGGTGTAAAAAACACATCTTCTTCAGGCGAATCTGATTTTTACGGTACTTTAATTTCACTGTAATAAGTTCCTCGGGGACTCGAATCAGAGATCCTAAAGTATCGTAAAAACCAGACTTGCCCCAGGAGGATGTTTTCTTACACCTCGGGCATTGGCTGGATTTCGTGTTTTCGAGGAACCCACACCAGGGACCCTAAGATACCGTAAAAAGCAGAATTCCCTGAAGAAAATATGTTTCTTATACCTAGGGCATTGAATAAATCTCGGGTCCTCGAAGAACCCACTCAAGGGATCTTAAAGTGCTCTGAAACCCAGGCTTTCCGAATAAGATATGTTTTTTACATCTGGGGCATTGGTTCAATCTCGCATCCTCCAGTAACCCACTGTAAGGACCCTAAAGTACTGTAAAAACTAGACTTACCTGAAAAAAAAATATTTTTCACACCTGGGGCATTAGTTCAATCTCTTGTCTTCGAAGAACTCACTCTAGGGGCCTTAAAGTGCCGTAAAACCAGATTTTCTCGGAGAAGATGTGTTTCTTACACCTGGGGCATTGGTTAAATCTTGCGTCCCCAAGAAACCCATTTCAGGGACACTAAAGTAATGTAAAAATCTGTATCATCGAAGAACATGTGTTTTTTACACCTGGGGCATGTGCTTAATCACGTGCCCTTGATGAACTTACTGGATGGGCCTCAAAGTACTGAATAAACAGGACATCCTCGTAGAAGATGTATTATTGGCACCTGGTGCAGAAGTTTGATAGCGGAACTCCAAGATACGTATGAATTTGACCTAATATTTCCTTTGATACTTCACACTCTCGAGGAACATACCGTTTTCACAGTTAGTGCAAGGTTTTGACGTGGGTAGCATGATTTTCTCAAAGAAGATGGTGTTCGCATACCCGGTGCAAGGGTGTGACATATCGAGTATGATTTCCAAATATGGACATTGGTTTGTGCACCTAATACAAACGTTCTTTTCAGGACATTCAAGGTACTGCATGAAGGTCTGAAACGTAACTTCTACGAGGAAGATGTTTTTGACTTACCTGCTGCGAGCATTTATCGTCGGAACGTCAGTGTACCGTCCGGAGAGAGCATGTGATCACCGAAAGTCAAACCTTTTGAAACTTGCATGTGGAATTTCTGCATAGAATTTTCGTAGAAGTTTTTCCGTAGAATTTTTCCGCGTATTCTAATCTAATAATATTTTATGTCCGATTTTAAATATTTTATCTTCATTAATACAAGACTAATGCCAGCAATGGTAGCAATAATTTTTATGTCAATATATATTATTCCATTCATTGAATCCGGACCAAAATGGAGGACAGCCAATAAGGATTTAACATCCAATATACCGGATGTCCTAAAAGTCCCGAGACGGCTGAATATATCCTCAGGTAAGATATTTTTCAGGGAGGTCAAGGTCGTTTTTGAAGTAACTTTCAACGAAGAATTCAATGGTGACCTTTATTTTGATCTTGACCGTGACCTTCGTGGTCATTTTAAGGTAAAATTAATTTTTTCAAACGGGAATCCCTATTGTTGAGCCCTGGAACTGAGAGAGCTGAAAATTTTACGTCCCTAAATATGGATTGTACCGGGGAAATCAAATACCTGGGGCGATCGAAACACCAGCTAAGGGAAGGAACCCCAAACAAAAAACCGACGATGAGTGATTCTCTTAAAAACAAAATACCCCACGGGAGTAACAATCTGCCCGCCGTTTCTGATCGGATGTAAGCCCCTGTGGCCGGTGCTAGTTCCACGGATTTGGGGGGGGGGGCGGCCAAAGTTACTTCGATCGAAGCATATGTGAGGAGCTGGAAGGTCCTTTTGACCTCACAGGCGAAGTGAGCATACAGGAGAAAGCGGAGAAATGTTCGAATGTTAAACTTCTGAAGCAAGGGTTCTACGAGAAATTTGAAGAAGAAAGGGAGCTTATGAGCTCTCTACGAGAGGTCATCAGTAAGCTGGAGGTTTTTTTGGAAGAGAAAGGAACATGTCCCTCGAAATCCTTGACGGTGTGAGTAACGCGTAATATTGTGTGGAAGCGCTCAACAGGAATACGAAACTCCTGGAAAGTAAGTTCAGGTACCATGAAGAAGGGTTGAGTCAGATTGTTGACTGGAGATTCCACAAAGTGAGGAAGAAGGCAGGGCGAGTACATGTGGCTAGCAGGGGAATACATACCGATAACGAAGCCATGGAAACTCCCTCAACCTAGTATATCGGAAGAGTGAGAGGGAGCCCACTCAGAACGTGTAGGGGCGAACACCTCGAGGACACAGAAGAAGAAGCTGAGGACTCGTCCAGCTGACTTGATAACCTCAACACCCAAGAAGAACGAGGAGGTAGTGCCTATACCTGCACCCCAAGCTAATAAGAAGAAGGTGAGAAAGTGGCGAATTAGACCCGAGACGGTTATCATAAATCCTGCCGAGGGTTTAAGCTACGCAGAGGTCCTCAGGGACCTCAAGTGTAAGGTGAAACCTGACACCCTTTGTGTTATAATCAAGAGTGTCAGAGAAACCAGGAACGGGGAGGTCCTTGTGGAAGTGGGACCTGCAGCAAATGGCAGATCAAAACTGTCCGCTGCCATTAGGGAGGCTGTTGGTGGCAGGAGAAGGGTGCGCTGGTTCCCCGCACCGAGGTCGAGATCACGGACCTCGACACAACTACGGAGGCGAAATAGGTCGAGGCTGCTGTAAAGCGACACTTCGGCGAGTCTGCAGGAGAGGTCAAAGTCAGCCTCACGAAAAGGGCCTTCAAAGGAACGCTGGAGGCATTCGTTGGAGTGACAGAGGAACTGGAGTCGAAAATTGTACAAGCAGGACAGCAGAGGGTGGGATGGGTGTCCTGTCGTTTACGGAAAAAGATGGAGGTGATGCGCTGTTATCGCTGTCTGGGCTTTGGCCACATGTCAGCGAGCTACAAAGGTCCAAATCGGATCAGATCCTGTTGGAGGTGCGGTGCGGAGGGAGACAAGTCTTTGGAGTTTGTCGACACTCCCCAGTGCTACCTCTGCGCTGCGCGATGAGAGAAGCCACGGACTGACAACATGCCGGGGTCTATGAGATGCGCGTCATGTAGGGAGGCAGCCCCGTTGAGGAAGCCTCCCAAATGACAGCAGTGAACAGCCAAATCCAGCCATGATGCCGAAGGCCGAGGAGCCCGTTGTGCGACATTGACGTGCTACTGAGGACGATGCGTACATCATGGCGCAGGGAAATGGCCTTACTCCCATGTTTCTAAAGTAATCCGAAAGCGGATTCCGGGAAGATGGGTTGGCAGGTATAAAGGAGTTCGTTTTAGTAGATAAGGCTTCGGTCAGTCCCACACTCACCTTCGTTCCTTAAGGATTCGTCCCTAAAGTGCGAATGTAGTCATTGCATAAAGCATTTCGCAACTCTCCTTGTAAAGAATAAAAAATGGTATGTGAATAATACAGTGAATAAATTATTGGTAATTCTTTTGGAAAATGTTTGCTTTTTCATTAATTGTAAAGTTTAATTTCTATAACAAATTAATACATAAACTATTAACAAATCGAATTACAGTGTCTAAGACATTTATGGTCAACGGCTCTTGACATGCAGCCCTTTTGGATATGCCCGCTTATTTTATATCCAATGGCTAAATGACCGAAAATGGGATTATGGATTTTGGGTATCTTGTTCTTCGCTTCAATGATAACTCATGCCACAGTTCTTCAAAAATTAATATTTTATTTATATTTTTAAATAATATGTTTTTATCGACTTTCTTTAAAAAAGTGAATCATTTTTTTTTAAATATCATTTTTGTTCGACAACTCAACTCTTTCGTTGAGCATAAATTCATCTCTTTTCTTTAACAGTATTCTACTTTGTAGAAAATTTTACAAATTGGTTAAAAAGTCATTTTTCTATGAGGATTCTTCACTCTACTCGAAAATTTATCTGTTTGCTTCAAAAGTTTACTATTTTGTTGAAAAATCATTGCTTTGGTTTGGATTGAAAAGTTAGCTATTTTGTTGAAACTGTAACCTAATTCAACTGTTCGGTTGATAATTCGTGTATTTTCTTGAAAATACGTCTTGTTTCGTTCAAAAGTAATACTCTTCTTGCTTAAAAATTAAAAAGTTTGGTTTAAAATTCATTTCTTTTCTTTCAAATTCGTGTTTTTCGTTTAAAAATTGAAATATTCAGTTGGAAAATCATGTATTCTTTTACGTTGAAAAGTCATCTGTTTCTTTGGCATAAATTCATCTGTTTTGGTTAAAAATATTGTATTGTGTTGAAAATTTAACAATTTGGTTAATAACTTATTTTCTTGATGAAGATTCTTCACCTTACTTGGACATTCATCTTTTTGCTTGTAAATTTTACTATTTTGTTAAGAAATCATTACTGTTATAAACAAATGATTTTTTCAACAAAATTGACATATGTACACGGTTGTATCAGCTCAGAAAAATCTGAAACTGGCACATTGTCTACATCGATGTTAGATATGCTGAAAGCAAGAAAAAAATATATTCCGATCCAATGAAAACTTCTCGCAATGATTTGTTGTTGCAAAATGGCCTTTTTTAACAGGAAATCGTCTGGACTCTTCATTTGGTTATGAAAAATCATCCGGCCGAGCAGTGCCACAATTTTCCCTGAAACAGTTGCGAAACTTATACCTAATACCATTAATAATATTGCTTATTCTTCACAAAGCCTCTTTCTGTATTGTTTCTAACAATTGTTATAAATACAGACTCTCAATGACCGGAACTGATTATTTAAACAAAATTTTATTTCTCTAGGGCACAAAATAAAACTTTTCATTCTCCTTACATTTTCTCGTACGACGAGCCATTATTCTACAGTAAGCCTTATAAACAATTTATTTGCCATAAATCTACGCTCCCCTACCAGCCGCAATTTTCAAGTTGTTCGCGACAATGTTTTTCCGAAGATTATAAACAATGTATTTTTTATAAATGCGCTTCCCCCTAGAAGTCATAATCTTCAAGTTCTTAGCGACAACCATCTTCATAACGTTGATTATTAATGAAATCGTATAAAAAATGGGCTGTTTTTTTAAAGAGTTTTTGTTAATAACAATAGTTATGTTGCACTGATTTTTGGGAAATATTTGTATTTCTCTATGGCACAAAATAAAACATTTTGTTCTCGTTACATGTAATCGTACAAGGCTATAAAAAATGGGCTGTTTTTTTAAAAGAGTTTTTGTTAATAACAATAGTTATATTGCATCTGATTTTTGGGAAATATTTGTATTTCTCTATGGCACAAAATAAAACATTAGGTTCTCGTTACATGTAATCGTACAAGGCTTCATAACGTTGATGATTAATTATATCGTATAAAAAATGGGCTTTTTTGATTAAGGGTTTTTGTTCATAACAATAGTTATGAACAATAAGAAGCAGGCATTGGAAGTGCTAACCAAGACAATCATACTGTTTACGGTAAAATAAATGTTATAAAAAAGGTTATCGCTAATGTCTTTAAAATTATTGTTTGTGGTGGAGCGCAGATTTTTCAAAAGTATTTAGTTTACAAGGCTGTTAAGAAATAATTGCACGTTGGACTAGAAAATGTCCCGAGAGTGAAAAGTTTTATTTTGTGCTATGGATTAGTGAAACAATTTTAAAAAATCTGTTCTGGTCATTGAAATACTTTATATATAATAATTGCCATAAACAGTAAAGAAAGAGGGTTTATGAAGAATGAACAATATTATCAATGGGAGTAGGTATAGGTTTCGCACCACTTGTAGGTAACATTGTGACACTGATTGGCTTCATGATTTTTTATTAACAAATGAAGAGTCTTGACACTCTAGACAGTCTAGACGATTTCCTCTTAAAAATAGCCATTTTTTACAATAATTCATGGAGAGAAGCTTTCATTCTGCGATACGACCGTTCACAGATGTCAATTTTGTTAAAAAATCATTTGTTTAGATTTTATAACACTGTTGATTGCAGACGGCCTATCCTACGAAAGAAGTGCAAGAGGCAAAAAAGTTTTGTTTTTTCTCACCGATGCTAAAAATGAGTTTATAAACTTTTTTCGATAATAAGTAATGAAATTGTTGAATAAAAGTATTTAAACAAATAATGACCAGGATTTCGAAAACCTAACTGAGACATTCCCAATCAAGGTACTTTTTTTTATCTTTTGAACAAAAATTATCTCGGTGACCTTATTGGTGCACACAGAAGTATTACTGGCGACTCGATTACATTGGATATGTTTCCCTTTTTCGTTTAGCCTTTTAATTTTCACTAACAAAACTATTTTTTATTGCCTATTTACTTCTGTGGTACATCCCGTTCGCAGTACCTGATGTTATATTGAAACTTTCCCAAAATCCGGAACACGTGTTGTGACCACTTTATTGCTACGAAGCATTTGCCTCCCGTCTTTACCTTTTCTGCGACAATTACGTTGTAAATTTCCCAAGTCCTGCTTTATATTTTTTCGCCGGTTAAGGCAACGTTTTAACATAATCCGAAACAAATGTTGCAGTTATGAAATTATTAACCTACCTCTTCATTTTTCCGTCTTCAAACCTTTAGTTTTCTCTGTCCTTTAGCACAAGAAACATCTTGTTCTCAAAGCGACAGTTTTTTAATGAACGCAATACGCATACTCGAAACTTTTTCGCGCATAATATCCCTATTTCCATATTTTCACTTAACTTTCAATATTATATACATAAATTGTTATTTCTCTTCAATTCCTGCTTTCAAACTGACAGTTTTCTAAGTGCGGTGATGAACATTCCACACATTTGTCGCGTAGAATTTCCCCTAATAAATTCCAAAACCATTTAAATGTTTGCTCAATCTTTGCGAAATATTTGGTAATATATTTCGAATCTTTGAAATCTATTTGAAATCTTCGCGGAATATTTGAAATCTTTATGAAATCTTTAAAATCTTTTGGAAATCATTGAAATCTTTGTGAAATCTTCGCGAAATCTCCGTGAATTATTTAAAAACCCTTTCGAAATATTTGTAATATTTTCGAAATATTCGGTGATATTTGTGGAATCTTTTAAAAGTTTCTGAAATCTGCGCGAAATCTTGGAAATATTTGTGAAATCTTTTAAAACTTAGGGAAATCATTGAAATCTTTGTGAAATCTTTAGAAAATCTTTGTGAATTCTTAAAACATCTTTGCAAAATATTCGAAATATTTGCGAAATATTCGATAACATTTGTCGGATCTTTGAAATCTATCTTAAATCTTTGGGAAATCTTTGTTAGGTCTTCAAAATCTATCCGAAATCACTAAAATATTTTACATATATTTGGGAAATGTTTGGGAATTCTTTAAAAATCTTTGCGAAATGTTTTAAATATTATTGAAATATTCGGTAATATTTGTGAATTCTTAAAAAATCTCGGCGAAATATTTGAAATATTATTGTGGGTATTATTATTATCCAATGTCTTTGCGAAACCTGTGCAATCTTTGGGTAATAATTGAAATCTTTCTGTGATCTTGGAAATCTTTGTGAAATCTTTGGCGATATGAATTTTATACCTGTATTTATGTTGTATTATATACCATTTATTGTTTATTTATTATTAATTATTCATGTTCCATTATTGCATAGTATAATATTGCTATACTATGTCCAAATTGTACCATTCGATATTATGAGCTTATGCCCCTGCCCCCCTCTAGGAAAAAAGGCACCGCTGCTACTTGTTACTGATAAATAAATGTTTCATTAAATTCGTTAAACAATTCATTATTCTTTGTAGCTGTTACAGTAAGTTTACGAAGTCGCGATTTTGTCTACATTTTTCAAATTATTTCTAAAATTAAGATCGAAAAGAAATTTATTGAGAGAAATCTATTTTTTTATTTAAAATTTTTGAAAGAAGAATCCATTAAATATTAGCAATGTTAGAAATACATTAAATTTATGATTGTTTCTTTTCCTAATTGGAAAATGTAATAATCTAAATAGATTGGTTTATAATTAACCACAAATTATTTCAAACTTTTCAGTTAGATATAACCAGCTCGGGGAAATTCCGTTTGGGAACACATGTTCCGCTTCCATGTTCCGCCCTGAAAAATGTATTATTTCAAAACATTTATATTATCACAATTCGTGATATGCCTTCAAATTGAAACAGACTTATTTCCATTGTTTTCTTTTTTTTTAATTAAAAAAGTCCTTATCCTGTTATTAAAAAAAAGTCACGAGCAAATTTTTAGAAGTAATGTAGTCCAATAATTTTGTTGTGAAACATTTTATTGTACCTTGTGTTGATTTCCCTCGAATTTAATTTCTTTGTTTTTGAGATTATTTTTCACGATTGAAACAAAAATATCCGTCCTATCAAAAAATGGTTTCGAGCAAATTTGTAGATATAATATAGGCGAATAATTTGGTTAATCATCATTTCATTGTATCTTGAGTCGGTTTCTCACAAATTGAATTTCTTAAATCTTCAGGTTACTTTTTACGATTCGAACAAAAACAATGCGTCCCACCAAAAAATAATTTAACTGCTCCGTTGTGCTATCAAGTACACTTAGCGGCAAAACGATTTTTAATCATTACATTGCATAAAACTGGCTTACAAACGATGTTACATTTTCTTCTTATAACAAAAAAAAATAATAATAATAATAATTATGCCAATTATGCACAACATTGTGAAGTGAAACATCAGTCGCAAAACGATTGACAGTTCTTGTTTTGGACAAAATCACGTACAAGTGTACAT
>JAABKJ010006649.1:0-21739 GCA_011634705.1 Andricus grossulariae
ATTTATATATATATATATTTTTTTTTAAATGCAAATTTTTTCCCATGAAATTATTCCATTTGGTGGATAATTCATCCTTTTATATGAAAAATAAACTGTTTAATTAAAAATTAATCTTTTTTAATTAAGAATCCAAGTAGTTGGTTTAAAGTTGAACTACTTTGCTGATTATTTATTTCATTTGAATGATAAATTATAGGTCTAAAATTCAACTATTTCGTAGAAAAATTTTGGCATAGTTTGTGTCAATTGAACTATCTGGACTAATCGACCTAATAATTTTTCACTATTCTTTGTGTCCCACTTTTCCCGAATCAAATTGATAAAATTTCATTAGAAATGAGTTAAGTATTCTGATTCAGAAAGGCAATAGATTATTTTTTGCGTAAGAAAAAAGCTATAAAATAGAAATAAACTTCTTTAGACACTCAATTTCATCGCTTACAATTCAACGATATGACCTTATTGTTTTAATAGTGGTGATAATGCTAGACAATATGCGTGGTTTTATTAAACATTTCCATTTCTCACGTTGTCCATTTTCATAAATTTGCTAAAAATATTATATACAGTCCTAAATAAATAGATTTTACCAAGCAATTAGTTTTCCACTATTGCGAATTAGAAAATATCCAGACTACACGAATTAGTAATTTTCTACTAAGTTTCAGTGGCTTACTTTTCACAAATTGAATCACTAAAAGTTCACCAGTAATTATTTAAATTTTACCAATTTTTATTCAGAGAGTCCTCAGAGTATCTTTTGCTCAAGGAAGTAAGCTATTAATAGAAAAGAACCTTTTTCAGGCACTCCATTTCATACTTTAATTCAAGCTGATGATTATTCAAGGCAAATCATTTTCACAAAGTTTACTAAATAGTTGGAATTTTCTGTGAAAAATAAGTAAAATAATCAGGCAAAAAAAAATTTTGAAAATCAAAAATAGAACACTGTGAAAAAGTGGACCACGAAGGTCCTGAATATGTATAATTATTTCCAGTCCATTGATCTATTGTAATTTGAATATTCTAAGAAACAATCTCATGGCAATGTTTCTAAATTAAGGCAGGCTACTTCACGCTTAGAATTTCACAATATCACCTTCTCATTATTTCAATAAAATTAAGAATGTAATACGACCGCGTTGCTTTAATCAACCTGCCTAGTTTTAACTTTTTCCATGTTGATAACCTTTTTTCCATTTTTTCATAATATTTCATTTATATTAAAATAAACATCTTTAAGAACTCAAATTATTCTCAACATTACACTCTAGATCTTTTTTCAAACTGACTGAAACTCCAATAACCTTATTAACCACTCTCAACCAATTTTTTAGTAAAAACTACTCCTGTAAAATAAAAAATTGTTCGTAAGGCTCTAGATGTACCGAAGAATGTACTACAAATGTACTTATTTTTTTATTCAGTATTATTAAACAAGGTCATTAAAGAGACTAGTTTCACAACGCTGTATTGTCATATGTTAAAAATACCAAAAATCGATAAACTAATCATCGTAGAGGGAACTATAATTATTGTTAATTTTTGACAATAAAAAAACATGTATATAAATTATTTACGTGATTATGCAGTTATTGATGGAAAAACTACTCAAATAATTGCCTAATTGATCGAATGACTGACATAAATTACTTAGTTTCAGGTGATAGACTACATCGTAGAAACTTGAAACTTTTTTTGAAAAACGAACTCTTATCCACACCACCCCGGAGAAAGAGTACCAGGAGCTTTTTCAGTAGTTTCCCTATAATAGGACATCATAAATCGTGATTCGAAATATTAGAGTTTTTCGTTAAATTTTTTTTTTAATTCAACCATTTGGTTGAAAATGTGTCTTTGTCAGTCTTGAATTAGATCATATAGTTGAAGATTTAACTATTTCTTTCTAAATTTAATTATTTTGTTGAATATTTATCTATATGATAAAGTCATTTTTTTGTCGAAAATTTAACTTTATTATTAAAAATTCGTTCTCTTGATTCAAAATTTCATGTCTCATGATAGACGAGTCATCTTTTTAGGTTGGAAACTGCTTTTTTTTTGTTAAACATTTTACTGTCTTCTAAAAAATTCCTCTTTTTGGCTTGAAGATTTTCCTGTTCGTTCAAAGTTGAAATATTATTATTATTATTATTATTATTTCATTGAGCCATTTCCCTTTCGGGGTGGGCGTGAATCGCTGGGTTGAAAAGTAGTATTTTCATGTACATTGTTGTATATTATTGTGGTTTCAATTTTCTATAAGAATTTACGAAAAATTACAACTACAAGAATCTACAGGAATTTACATGTTTTGCAACCGAAAAGTTGTTCTTTGTCGACCTACCCCAGTGGAAAATATTTTTACAAGAAAGTACAATATTACTACAACAATAATGTTTGGTTAAAACATTTGTACTTGTTTGTCAAAAAATGTACAAAATTTAACAAAATTTTGTCTTTTATTTTTTTGCAGAAAAGTAAAAAAATCAATAATAAAGTATAAGTCTCTACTATTCAACAATTTGTATAACTTTTTATTAATATTTTTTTTTACTTTGTAAGAATTTATAAGGTATGACAAAAAACTACAGGATTTTACATTTTTTCAATTTATGTGCTTGATGTCATAAAAACACTTTTAATATTACGTAAATTATTTTAGAAAATTACAAATTTTTACAAAAAAATACAAGATTTCACAAAAGTTGAAATATTGGAAAACTGTACTCAAAATTATATTGTGTATATTGGTAGTTTATTGTAGAAATATGCAACTTTGAACACAAAAATATAAATTTTTGAAAACAAGACTTTTAGAATGATTGATTATTGAAAATTAAACAAGAATAGATTTCACAGGACGATTCTGAATCTGTTCAAAATTAAGCACGTTACAAATATTAACGTTATAGAAATAAATTTTACAATTTGAAAGCCTTAGTAATTAAACAAATGTAAACGTTCGATTGAAACTTCATAAGCTATTTTTTATTTCAAAATAATTTCAAAAATTAAACGCTCTTCTTCAATTCCAAATGCTATTCAAATATTGTTTCAATCCAAAATATTTCATTTTTAACACATTTAATTTGAAATTTTTTAATTAAGAAAGATGTTTTTTTAATATTTAGCAATATATTACTTTTCATTCAAAATGAACAATTATAAATCAAATATTAAAAACTCAACAATTAAACAATTATCAATTTGGTAAATATTCGCGTTAGTTGAAGAGATATTTACAAGTTTTGAGAAGATCCCAAACTTAATTTAAAACTGGAAAAGATTTCGGAAAATAAAAAAATAAATTCAGATTTTTGAAGATTTCGAAATAAAATTTGGTTCTAAGAAAATAAAAAAATGTATTAAGTTTGTTGGGGAAATTTAAAATGATTTTTTGTTTTAAAAAATTAATTTAAAGAGAATGTTTTAGAAGATTTCAAACAGATTTGATTAATAAATGAAAAAATTAAACAATTATTAATTCAGAAAATAATTGAGTAAATTTAAAATATATTTAGAAGTTTTAAAAAGATACCAAAATAATGTAAAACGTGAAAAGATTTTGAAACCAAAATTCCTAGAAAAACTCAAGATATTTTTTTTCAAATTAATTTAAAAATAATATTTCAGAGTCGAATGCAATGATGTTGTTGGTTTTCCGATCAGACGCTCAGCTTATTTATAACAATTACAGACCCACACAAATAATGTAATAAAGGTGTTTTCAGTTTTTTGATATGACTCATTTACTTTGTTTATAATCAGTTACAAAAGTTAAAAATCCATATCTGTGACAAACTTCAGTGTCGCGAAAATATACGAAAAAAAAAACGAAAATTGTACGAAACATGGTCGCAATGGCTGATTGGGGGCCATGCATACATTAAATAGAATTCTTTTCTGAAATTTTGAATCAAAAGCAGTTAAATTGAACCAAAAACACGAATTTTCAATAAAACAGTTAACTTCTCAACCAAAACTGATTAATTTTGAACCAAACAGTTACATTTTAACCAAAATATGAAACTATGTTTTCGACAATTCGTCTCTCCTGCTCAAAAGTTCAACTACTGGGCACTGATTAATTATAAATTGATTTTCTTGTTGTTAAAAATTAAAATATTTGATTAAAAGTTCGTCTTTTTGTTGTCTTTTTGTTCCCTTTTTGTTGTCTTGTCGTCTTTTGGATGATTTAGGAGAATTTCTTCCCCTATTATTCCCCTGTTTTTGTGAAAAATCAACCAATTTCCTCTGTTTTGATCGTATTTTGGTCTATGAAATCTAAGATTTTAATATTTTTAATTATTCTTGAACCACTACTGAAACTTAGGAACGCGAAAAAACGCAGGATAAACGTGAAATCCAACAGTAGATAGTAATCGAGAATTTGCAAAAAATTCCGCTGACACAATTGGCATTGGCTTTGTTTCTTTGTTTACTTTGATTTGTGAAGCTTTAAGTTCTAATTTTTATAAATAATAATCTAAAAGAATTGATCAATTGTATTGTTATTAAGAAGCCCAGAAATTTTCCTTGTTTTCTTGCGCTGATAGGAAAAGATATCTATTTTAAGATTGAGGTACTATGTAGAAATGGAACACTCTTCTGTCGCCTTAAGTTCGTGTAAATAATTCGATGGTCGAAATCATCCAACCAGGCGTACCAATGTCACTGAATATTAGAGATAAAAATATGTAAAGAATGAAAGCTTTTCAAATAATTCATAAAATAATTATAATTTAGGATTTAATATTCTTTCATATCCAGGTGCAATACCAGAAACCATCATCTATTGATGGATAGAGATGTCAAAATAAATAAATACTAATCAATAAATAAATAATGAACAAATAGGATATTTAACGCTTGACTTCCCGATATTGTTTTTGTATGGGAATATCTAATTGAATATGCAAATTTTATTTATATACGGAAATATTTCCTAATTTTTGCAAACTGATGCAGCTGGACGCTCTTAATTTTTTCCTATCTACTGTAGGATAGTTACCCCTACTCCACAGCTAGGATTCTCAATTTTTCTCTATCATCCAATTTTTAGAAAACTCTGAATCTGAATCAAAATTTTTCCATTGGTTTTCAAATTCAGGCAAACGCGATAAATAATTTTCAAAAGGTATCTTAGTACTACAGCAATTCAGATTGCTCGCGCAAGGCAACATTTGTATAAAACATCAATTTCGCACATTTTAGGAATGGGAATTTCCCAAATACGTTTCAAGGAAGATATTCGGTGATCATGATTCAAACGAATAATTCTGTAAGTTAGTCGAAGTTTTTTTCCGTGTAGGTGTATAAAACGTTTTTTATTTGCTATTCTTATTGACCTGTTCTCGAAGATATTTCATTGCCTCTGCGACGTATTATTACTACCACATTCTCAATTCTAATCGTTTTAAAGGTTTTTTGTTTGATCATAAGGTTGAGTAACCTGATTCTATTTAGTATATATACCAGGGAAAATATTTCAGATTTGTCAACCACCGATTGCTGTCCAGAACAACGGGGAAAATGAAGATCCTAATTGGGTCTTTACTCTTCGCAACAGCAATTTTTATCAATTTCCCGGGTAAGTGAGCCTAATATAATATTATATACATTGTAATGTAAATATACGAAGTATCAAGTATTATCGAAATTGAAAATGTTCAGCTGAGATTCAACATGTCACAATATTACAATACTTGGCGCAATATTTTATAATAAATCCATCATTTCAGTCCTTTCTTATGCCTATAAAGCTAGGCTGAAATAGTGCTTTTGAAGTTTAAAAATGTTTGGAAATTTAGAAATGTACTATAAAGCATTTGAATGTTTAGAAATTTAATTAAATTTTAAATAATTTCAAAGATTGAACAAATTTTTAAGATTTTGAAAATTTTTGCAAATTTGCAAGTGTTTAAAAAATTTTTAATATTTGCAAACTTTCAAAACATTATTCGAAATGTTAAAAATCTTCAAACTTTTGATATTTCAAGATTTTTTTATATCTTTACAATTCTATAAAGGCTGTGTCTAATTTAAAAAATGTTTCGTAATTTTTAAATTGCCAAAAACATGTCAACTTTTTGTAATTTAAAATAAAAATAAAGTTTGACAATTTAGAAATTTACCATTAATTACCAAAATATTCTAAAATTAATGGCAAATTTCTAATTGAAGTAAAATTTGTTAAATTTTCTGTATTTTTTAAAGATGATATGAAATTTTGGAAATTTTATAATTTCAAAATTTTATGAAATTTTTGAAATTTTACCAAATTAGAAATTTCTTGAAATTTAGAAGATTTTGAGAATTTTCAAAAAATCTGCAAAAGCTTTTGAAATTTTATAAAATTAAGCACAATATTTAAGATTAAAAAATTTTTCAAACTTTCAAAAAATTTTCGAATTTGAATTTTTCAAACTTTATTTTTATTTTGATATGAATTTAGAAAATTTTTGAAAATTATCAAATTTCTTATTCAACAAAAAATCTTAAGATTTTTGAAATATCGCCGAATCAGACGTTTTTTAAAAATATTTAAGATTTTGAGAATTTTCAAACATTCAAAAATTTGGAAAATTTGCAAACTATCGCACATACGATATTTTTTATAAAAAATTTGAAAACTTTCCTATGTCTTGAAAAGCTTTTCGTTTGATGTAGGTGAATCTTAAATGCTATTATTCTCAATTTGCGGACTCGTAAAAAAATCATAATTAAAATTGTTTCACTTTAAGTGCTTGAAAGTAGAATTTTGCAGTATATAATTTTGAAATCAATTGGACCGAATTTGTTTGGCAGAATCTCTCAGGGATAAAATACGTTTCTTTCATAAAGAGAAAATTACGCATTTGTATTTCTCCGTTTCGCAAAAAAAATGTTTTACATAGTTAATTATATTTTTGTTGAAAACAAATTTTCTTACTGCCTTCGAAGTGGTTTAGCCCGCATAAAACTGATAGAATGCTTTTTTATGTTGGCAGAAACTGTTTAAAAATATTGGAAAGAATAAAAAAGGTGGAGTCTTCCCGAAAATATTATATATTTTCTTCTTAGAATTTCAAAAACATGAAAATATATTTTCTGGAATACCCCACCTTTTTTATTCTTTTCAGTATTTAAAAAAAGTTTCTGCTAATATTAGTTAGGCTTCCTATCAGTTTTAAGCTGATTAAACCATTTTAGTAGAACATTTTCCTAATGTGCCATTGTTAGCGAGAAAAATGTTTTCAAGAAAAGTTTTTTAACCCACATAATACTTACAGGATGTTTTTGGTATAGAAGCTTAAATCCGAATAAGAATTTGCAAAAAATATAAGTATGGTCTTATTGAGAAAATTAACTTTAGCCGTTTTCCGAAAAAGCACCTTGTTCAAAATACAGTTATGTTTTTTTTTTACAGAATTGAATTCTTCGCCGCAACCTTCTTCTGGAGCAGGTCCATCCCACGTCAACTATGATATGGATAGAACTGCCGAAGAAGAAGAAGAAGAAGAAGAAGAACTTCCCCCTCCCGTATATATAAAGCTTCTTGGCCAGAAGATTGTCGTGAAACTAGCAAAAGTTGATAATAGATATACAGCGATTGGTTGTAAAATACAAAATCCCATGTTTAGAATACCAACTAGAAGATCTAGAAGAAGCCTCAACTATATGACCCTAGCCGATTTTAAAAGGATCCAGAGAGGAAATATCATAAGAATCGTGATATATGTAAGAGAAGATGAACGTAAAGTACGAACACTTTTGGGAGCTAAGCTTCCACCACCTCCGGGAATAGATCTTTACCCAACAGGTAACTGAATATGACATAAGTTCTTGCTTTACCTAGAACATAATGCGATAATTTTGGGAGGAAAGTTTGCGACTAGAATGAAATATCTTATTACCTTAAATAAATCATTTCAATAAATGGAGTAAACAGCACTACAATCCGAAATCGTCGGTAAGACTAGTCATACAGACTATTCCACGCCAAACGAACCTTAATTGAGACACTTTTCATGTTTTGCAGGAAATATATCAAGTAGGAAGTTTAGAACAAAAATGCCAGAATTTTTCGAATTTTTTACCTCTAGTTCAACTTGTGACATGACCTTGGAAAGTTTGTCTGTCCAGCGCGAACAATACTAAAACTCATGATTGAATTTGAAACACGATAATTCGGTCAAAAATTAATTAAGACATCTAGAATTTAGGTGGAACAATCTTTAAAAGATTAGCTGTACTTTAAGTCGATGAAACTTAGAAAATCTTCACGGGTTCTCAATATATGACAAAAAATTTCCAAGTGTATCTGCGTCCAATTTCAGATTTTTACTACAACTTTCCTAGGTCGAAGTGCAAAATTCGAGAAATTCTTGCACTTTTTTAAAACTTTTCACGTTGTATATTCTCTTTAAAATGCCAGAAATATCTCTATCAGAGGTCATTCGACGCGCAAGTTCATAAGCTTTTTAACCGTTTGTTTTTAAAGTCTCTCTCTTCTTTTTTGAACGAGACATTTCGTTTCCAAGTCAACAGTGATTGTTAATTTACTCGCGCTAATACCTTTAATTACGAATGCTTGAAATTCGAAACAATCTAATTTTCGAAATTTAAATACGATTTCTATAATTTCAAGTCTGTTGAAGTTTAGAGGTTATGATTTCAAGTTGCCATATCTTATACCTTAGAAGCTTCAGTAATTCGAATCGAAAAATTTGTTAAAAGCTTCGAAAGATTAATTTCAAACCTTTTTTAAAATCGTAAGCTCTCAATTTATTTTCAAGGTGATCCAAGAAATCTGAATCCTAACGCAAACAGATGGTTTATCACTTATGAAGGCGTTGACTATGAAGTGGAGGTTGAACCTCTCTCACAAACCCATTTAGACATCAAGCTTTATGGTCGAGAAGAAAATCTACGTCCAAGTCTCCAAATGCTCATGCAAAATTGGCATCATTACCCCGTTATTAAATTTGGTGGTTTATACTTTTTCGTGTTTAAAGACAGCCGTAACGTAGTTCAGGGAGCTGCACTTGACCCATTCTGGAATTATCGACCGGGTGAAGAGTTTGAATATCAAAATCCTCATATTAATCCACGAATGTGTCCACAGAGAAATCATCCGATAGAACACAATAGTGAGCCACAGCAAGTTCATGGCCAACAGTACCATTTTGCCGCACATCATAATGCTTACCAACAACAAAATCCTTACCAAAATCCATATCCTTACGGACTTCAAGCTGCTGACCCAAATCAAATTCCTCCTTATCCGCTTTTGGACTCAAGTCAACATCACCTACCGCCAGGCGGTTTCCAGACTTTTGATGGTCAACATTACCAACAGCAAGGCGGTTTCCTAAATTTTTACAGTCAACAATACCCACAGCAAGGCGGCGCTTACCCACCTCCAAATTTTGACCCAAGTCGAGATCGCCCACAGCAAGGCGGTTACCAAACTCCACGTCTCCACTTTAATCCAAATTGGAACTTTCCACCACATCCCCCACCAGGTCCTTAGCTTTGCAGTGAATCTCGACTTGGGCGATTTGCGGACGTTAAGTCATTTCGAGCGTAGCTAACACTCGGATGGGTAATCGTCTGTGACATACGCCAGGCCTGTCCAGCGAGGGAAATTCTAAGAATTTTCGTCGAAACAATCAAATTACGAAGGTGAGTTTTCCACCTGCACTATCCACTTCCCATTATACTTTACGAGAGTAATCAGCACCCAAGCTCTCTGAAGTGAGCAGAGAGAAGTGGTGGTCTAAATTCACCATCTGGACTCTGAGCTAATTTCATCTCATTGGAGAGGCCTGATGTACGCCTAAGTCATGTATTTATCAGCTGTACTTGGGAAGACGGTTTTCTGCAGTTTTCCTCTCCCCTGGAAAAAATGTCCAGGCGAATGCGAGTACTTCTAATAAAGTCGGATGCAGCCGCGCGTAATCACTGGATGTGATTAAGTAAAAAGTAGATAGTAATTATAAACCCACCTTAGTAAAGTAAAATTGTCACAGGTTCTTAAATAGACTAGATTAGGCTATCTACAAGAATGATAATAATAATATAATAATCATATAATACTAATGTAAATCATGTCATATTTTTGCGATACAAGTTCCTCAATAAAATCATAAATAATAAAACATAAGTTTGTTTTCAACAAAATTCCCCTTTTCCTCGTTTTTTCGATTTATTATGTACTGAAGTAACAGAAATCCAATAAGAAACGCCGACTATTTCTGGTTCAGAATTCATCTCGTTTTGTCAAAAAATTCTACTATTCAGCTGAAAATCGAATTATTTTTTTTTAATTTTAACTACATTAATAAAAATTCATTATTTTGGTTAAATATTCATCTTTTTGGTTAAAAATTCATCAATTCCATTATTAGAAGTTAATCTTCTTCGTGGAAAAGTTATCTTTTGTATTGATGCGGAATTCAAGCAGATTTTCCAAGTTTTTAAGGATTTCATGAAATCTTAAGTAATTTCAAATAATTTTCTGTAATTTCACTAGTTTCTAAGGATTTTGATGAATTTTTAGAGATTTTAATAAATTAAGAATGATATTAAGGGATTTTAAGATTTCAAAAGATTCCAAAGTATATCCTAGGATTTTAGAGGATTTCACAAGATTTAACGAAATTTTTTAGGATTCACGAATATCATAAAGGATTTTAAGGGATTAAAGTTTTTAAAAGATTTCAAGGATTTACACAGTTTTTAAAGAGTTCTAAGAAATTTCAAAAGATTTATAAATATTTCACAGAATTTTGAAGGATTTTTAGGTAAAAAAAAAAATACAACGGACTACAAGGGTTTCCGCCTATGAAAACCTTAATAAATGCTAACAATACAATATTATTCCCTTTCGTGATAAAAAAATTGTTGAAAATAAAGTATCTGACCCTCTTGAACTGAATTATAATATTATTAAAAATTTTGAAACTTCAAAAAGTCCCTTATTTAATTCAGAAATAAATTGAATACCAAAATCTCCTGTCTTTCAGTTCAACAAAAATGTTAAAAATAAAAAATTCTTTTTATCATAAGAAAAATATTGAAAATGAAAAATCTGCCTTGCTGCAACTTAATTAAAATATCAACCAAAATGTTTGAAATATAAAAAACTCCCTTTTGAATTCAGCAAATGATAAGAGCCAAGTTTCCTTCTTTACAACTCAATAAATAAATTGGAAATAAAAAACTTTCCTCTTTCAATTTGAAAAAAAAATTAATAAACCTTAGGTATTTCCCTGTGAGTTGTGAGATTTTCGAGAAAAAATCCCTTTTACGCATATGAATAGGTATTTTAATTTTTGTAACGCTGGCAATTTAAAAAAATCAACATTTTCCGTCAAAGTTTCAGTAAAAATCATGCAATCGCTTAAATATATTGCAATTACAGTTTTGTAACTTCGAGCTTAAGTGTAGTCTTCAACCTTTTTATTTTAGTATATAGAAAAGTCAGAATTATTTTAAATATCACAAAAATTGTATGACTTTCCCATTCTTGAATCTATCCATCTATCTATTATCATTTCAGCGGAAAATTCATCTCTTTGGTTAAAAATTCCTATTTTTTTCTTGACAAACTAATTTTTTGATATGAAAATCTATCTATTCCAGTTTTTTTTTTTTAATTATTATTTGGTTGAAAATGTAATGATTGAGTTGAAACTTCAACAATTTGGTAAAGGTTCATCCTTTTTTATTTAAAATTCAACTACTTGATTCAAGAATTGAACTACTCTATTAAAAATTAATTTTTGTTTGGTTCTAAATTCATCATTTTATTTGAAAATCAATTTTTTTAAACTAAAAATTGAACTATTCTAGCTTTTTGGTTGAAAATTATTCTCTGTTTTTTTGACCATTCAAATAATTGGTAGAAATTTGATTTTTTTGGTTTAAAATTCGTTTTTTGGTAAAAGCTTCAACATTTTAGTTGGACATTCATCCCTTTGGTTCAAAATTGTAGTATTTTGTTGGAAAATCGTTTTTCTCTATGCTGAAAATTAATTTTCAAAACGAAAATTTAACTATTTCATTTTTAGTTGAAAATTAATACTCTAGAAAATTAATATTTTTAGGCTAAAAATGTAAGTCTTTTGTAGAAACTTCGTCCATCAGTTAAAATTTATTGGTTTGGTTAGAAATTTGATGATTTCGTTGCAAACTCGTTCTTTTTTATCAAAAAACCATTTTTTTCACCAAAAATGTAACTGTTCTATTTTTAATTGGAATTTTTTGTTTTTAGTTGGAAAATCATCTATTTTGTGAAACATAATCTATTTAGTTGAAAATTTGTTTTCTTTTGTTGGTAAAAAATTGATCGTCTTGGTTAAAAAATCATCTTCTTAATTGAAAATTCAGCACATTTTTGCAATTAGCGAGATTACGAAGTTTTATAAAATAAATCGAGTGAGTTTATGACATATTTACAAGTTTGAGCAAGATTTAAAATTATTTAGAAAGTTGAAAATTTTAAGTAGAACTTTTAGTAAACGAAAATTAATTTTCAACAAAATAAATGAATATTCAATCAAGTATTTTTATTTCTAATAGAAGTTTCAACCTAATAGTTGAATTTTCAATCAAAAGGGTTAATTTTCTATCAGAAAAAGATTTTTTTTCAAATAGATGAGTTTTCAACTAAAAAAAAAAACTTTTCAACAAAAAGTGGAATAGTATAATGTTGAGTTGAAGGAATAAGTTTTGAACCAAATAAAATAAATTTTCAACTAAATATTTTTATTTTTTATGGATTTTCAACCAGATCGTTAAATTTTTAACCAAAAAGGGGAATTAGTTCACGATTAGTGAAAAATTCGAAAATTCAATCAAATAGTTAAATCAGAGGAAGGATTCTGGGAAGCTTAAATTTTTAATATAGAACTAGCAAAACTCAACAATCAATCATAGTAATCTATCATAATCATTAACTATTGTATTCAATCATAGTAATATATTTTTATGTTTGTTTCTTATTAATTGGCAATACCATGTTTCCTGTGCGCCGTAGCGCGCGTATATTATTGCTAGTTATGATTATTTTTATTAGTATAACATTCAAAAAATAATGCTGTATTGTCTGAAGAAGTTTCATTGGTATATGATGATTAATTAATGTGTGAGAGCGAAGAAATAATTTTTAAACTGAAAAAACTATTTCGTTTTGTCTTTATTCTTGCTTTTAAACTGAATGATCCAAAGCGTCCGTTCCTAATTATTTATGAATATTCGAGAACTTTTTAATTAGAATTTAATTTTCCAACAGAAGATAATAATAAATGATCAAGAATTTGCAAAAAATTTCACGGTCAAAATTGAAATCTCTTGGATGATATCGTACTTGTGTTAACTTAGGGGTTGTGTTCTTTTGTTTATTTCGTTTTGTAAATTTTTTTAATTATCGTTTTCGTGAATAAGTATCTAACAGATAGTGTCAATTTATATTTATTAAAAAGCAGGATTTACCACTTCTATCTATAATTTGACAATTTCGAATGAATTTAAAGATTTTTCGAATTGCATAATTTTTAAAGATTATCTACTCAAGATCATTACAGTTAAACTGCTATACAAACTACAATAGGGACACAAATGTTTAATAATTTAATTTCTTCGGTTCTGAATCGTGGAAACTCAAAATGTATTAAATTTTTTTGAAGCATTGTTTAATGATGGAAAATTTCGCATTAATTATTCCATGTTCCATTAATATTTGATCATTCTGTTTGAAATGATTTTAAATTTGAAATCGTAAAATTTTAATACCCTGAATTAATCTTACACATCTTTTCTTGAAACGTTGTCAATATTTACAAGTTAATTTTTCAGATTTTTAAATGCCTTAAAAAGCTTTTGGTTTTAAATCAGTAGCCGTGAAAAGCTATTATTTTTTAATTGTGAACTCTTTAAAAAAGAATAATCAAAATGGTTTCATTTTTAGTGCTCAGATTTGGAATTTTGCAATATACAATTATAAGATTGTCTAGACCGAATCCATTTGGCAGAATCTCTCAGAGACAAAACATCTTTTTTTTTAAAAGAGAAAATTAAGCATCTAAACAAACACCTTTATTTTCTTTGTGATATCTTGTATCATTAACGAGAAAAAATTTGAAAGTTATGTTTTTGGGAAGAAAAATTACTCACTCCCTGAAAAATGGTTTAGCCCGCATAAAACTGACTGGACGCCTTCTTGTATTTGCAAAAACTGTTTAAAGATATTAGAAAGAATAAGAAGTTGGTTTTTCAAGAAAATATTATATACTTCATTCTTTGAATTTTGAAAAATTGAAAAAAATGATTTATAGAAATCTCCACCATTCTTATCCTTTTCAAAATTTATTAAAAGTTTCTGCCAGTATAAGAAAGGCTTTCTATCAGTATCAAGCGGGTTGAACCATTTTTGTAAATTTGTTTTCTCGAAAAACCTATACCTCTTATTATTTATAACATTGTTTGTTCTCAACAAACTTGTTGCCTTATTTTTCTAACAATAATTATAAATAAATACCGTCAAATACGAGGATTAATTTTCTAAAATATTTTGGTTAATATTTGACACCAATCAGTCAAAACTTCTTTTCTTTAATTAAAAATTCGAATATTTCATTTAAAATTAATTTTTCTTGTTGCTTGAGAATTACATTTTTTAACTGCAAATGCGACAATTTCATTTTTGGTTGAAAATTGACATTTTTTAGTTGAAAATTTAACTATTTTGGTAAAAAGTAGTATTTTTCGTTGAATTTAATTATTTTCTGTTTGAGTTACTATCATTTTTTGCTGAAATATCTACTATTTCGTTTTTCGCTGTGAATTTAATGGTTTCTTTTAAATCCAATTCAACTACTTGATAGAAGACACAAGACAAAACTTTTTACTTTTATGCCATTTTCTCGTTCAACGAGCCATTATTTATTTATAGCCTTTCAGGCCATATATTGTTTATAAATAAACTCTTTCTTAAATAATTGAAATATTCTGTGGAAAACTAGAGAAATACACTGACGTAAAAAAATTTGATAATCGAAAAAAAATTTGTGCTGAAAGGTAGCACATGAGGACAAATTAGGTCACGTTAACAATTTCTTAATATGGTCTTCTTATTGTTTCAATAGAGTTCAAAAGGCCACACAATCGTGTCATTCTATTAAACTTTCCAATCTTTACGTTTTCCAAGTTTATAATTTTTTTCAAATTACTATATACAGTCCTAAATAAGTTTACATATTTTACCAAGAAAGTAGTTGTTTTTCACTATTAATTATTTATTTTTTACTATTATTTAGCTAAGTTTCAACTATTGTGATTCAGAGAGGCCATAAAGTATTTTTTGTGTAAGGAAGAAGCTATAAAATAAAAATAAACTAATGGAATTATAATTTTTTTACTAATCTTTAGTGGTCTCCTTTTTCTTCACGAAATATGTAAAATTTCACTATAAATCGATTAAATTTACCAATTTTGATTCAGAGAGACTTAAATGTATCTTTTGCATGAGGAAAAAAAGCTATAAAATTAAAATAACCTTCTTTGAGCAATAAATTTCATATTTATTCAAGCTGATGCTCGTTCAAGGCAAATCATTTTTATAAATTTTGCTGAAAAATTACAACATTCTATGAATAATGAGGGAAAAAAACAACAACAACAAATTTCCTAATCAAAAATAGGAACTCTGTAGAAAAATGATTAATATATGAATCCACATGGTTCCCATATTGATCCATATTAGTTTAAGTTTGCATGACATTCTCATTTTTCTTATCTTTGTTCAAACGTCGCGTTAATTTCTCAATATGGCATTCTTACTGTGTCAATATAGGTAAAAATGTAATTCCATTTCGTCGTTTTATTAGATTTTTCTGTCCTCCACGTTTTCTATATTTATAACTAAAAAAGACAATTTGTAACTAATTGCATGATATATGTTTCATATTTTTTAAAGCAATAGAGTCAGAGATGCTAAGAATGATTTGATAAATTTTCACATTCTCAACAGAGAAAGTATTTTTTTTAGGTTTGTGTAAAATTTGACCTCCCCCCCTCCGTTTTTGTCAAATATCTACGTTTTGGGACTTTATAAAAATCGAAAAACAGGTTTTCGCAAATTTTTCTGTCTGCATGCATGTGTGTCTGTGTTTTTTTGTGCGTATCTATAGATTTTAAGTTTTTTAGCACGATTATTTAAAAAAAAATAGACGAATTGGCTTAGCCAATCATTTTGGATGGAAATTCAAAAATTTTGTTTGAATCGCGAATAATAATATCGAAGAATTGAATTTTTGGACAAACGACACAGGTTGTGAGAAAATTAGCAGACAACAGTTGCTCGCCCAAAAAAGAAATACAAATTTTTTATGAATAATTTTTGGATAGGATGCGTAGTTGTTGTCTTCATCATAAAAAATCGCATGAGATAGCTATTATTGTTAATTTTTTATGATAAAAGATTATGTATACAAAGTATTTATGTGATTATGCAAGTATTGATGAAAAAACTAGTTAAATAATGACAAAATTGGCATTGGTTCTGTTTCTCTGTTTGCTTCGATTTGTGAAGTCTCATATTCTAATTTTCGTAAATAATAATCTGAAAGAATGTATAAATTTTTTATTCATTAAGAAGCTCAGAAATTTTTATTGTTTTCTTGAGCCAATAGGAAAAGATATCTATTTTAAGATTGAGGTACTATGCAGAAATGGAACATTCTTCTGTCATCATAAGTTCGTGTAAATAATTCGATGGTTGAAATCATCGAACCAGGCGTACCAATGTCATTGAAAATCAGAGATAAAAAGCTGTGACAAATTGAAGCTTTTATAATAATTCGTAAAATAATTCTAGTTTAGAATTGAAGATTCTATTGTACCCAGAAGCAATACCAGAAACGATCATTTATTGATGGATAGAGCTATCAAAATAAATAAATATTATTCAATAAATTAATAATGAATAAGGTGTCAAACCCTTGACTTCCTGATATTTTTTTTGTATAGGAATATCCAATTCAATACGCAAATTTTATTTGGATACGAAAATCTTTCCTAATTTTTGCAAACTGATGAAGCTGGACGCTCTTAATTTTTTCCTATCCACTGTAGGAGGGTTACCCATACTACATACCTAGGATTTTTAATTTTTTTCATATCATCCAATTTTTAGAAAACTCTGAATATGAATCAAGATTTTTCCACTGGTTTTCAAATTCAGGCAACCGTGATAAATAATTTTCAAAAGCTATCTTAGTACTGCAGCAATTCAGATTGCTCGCGCAAGGAAACATTTTTTATAAAACATTAATTTCGCACATTTTAAGAATAGAAATTTTCCAAATACGTTTTGAGGAAGATATTCGGTGATCAGGATTCAAACAAATAATTCTGTAAGTCAGTTGATGTTTTTTTCAATGAAGGTGCATAAAACGTTTTTTATTTGCTATTCTTATTGATCTGTTTTCGAAGATATTTCATTGACTCTGCGACGTAGTATTACTGCCACATTCTCAATTCTAATGGTTTTAAAGGTTTTTTGTTTGATCATAAGGTTGAGTAACCGGATTCTGTTTAGTATATGTAGCAGGGAAAATATTTCAAATTTGTAAAGCACCACTTGCTGGCTTGAGAAACTGGAAAAAATGAAGATCCTGGTTGGGTCTTTACTCTTCGCAACAGAAATTTTTATCAATTTCCCGGGTAAGTGAGCCTAATATTATATAAATTGTAATTTAAATATACGAAGTATCACATACTATCAAAATAAAAAATGTTTAGCTGAAATTCAACATATCACACTATTACAATATTTAGCGCAATATTTTATCATAAATCCATGATTTCAGTTCTTTCTGATGCCTGCAAAGCAAAGTTAAAGTAGTAATTTCAAAGTTTTGAAATATTTCGAGATTTCGGAATTTACCATAAATCATTTGAATGTTTAGAAATTTGATAAAATTTTGAATAATTTCAAAGAATTGACAAATTTTACAAATTTTCCAGAGTTTAAAATTTTTTAATATTTGCAAACTCTTAAAAAAATTTCAAATTGCAAGAATAAGGAAATTTCGGAAACTTTATATTTATTTTGATACCAATTTTGAAAAAATTCGATTTATAGCAAATTTCTTATTAAAAAAGGGATGGACTAGTCATCCCGAATTTCGAGAGGAATTTCGACACCTCGTTTATTTATAATAAAAAGTTAGGATTCTTTTCGCAAAATTTAAACATGTTTCGTAATTTTTAAATTGCCAAAAACTTGAACATTTTTTGTAATTTAAAAAATGTTATGACTCCCCCAATTTTTCGGGACGACTAGACACAGATTACAATAAAAATAAAGTCAGGCAATTTAGGAATTTACCATGAATTAACAAAATTTTTGAAAATTCATGGTCAATTTCTTATTAACTTGAAATTATTTGAAATTTTATGAAATTTTGAACAGTTTTGAAGATTTAAAAAATTTTCGATATTCAAAAAATTTTGCATGTTTGAATTTTGAAATTTTTTTTCTCACATGAATTTAGGAAATTTTCGAAAATTGATGACAAATTTCTTATTTAGATAAAATTTTTGAAATTTTCTTAATTTCTTACATTTTACCAAATTAGGAATTTTTTGAAATTTGGAAGATTTTGAGAATTTTTTAATATTTAAATATTTTGACAATCTTTTGAAATTTTATCAAATTTAGCACAATTTTAGATTTAAAAAATTTTCAAACTTTCAAAAATTTTTCAAATTTAAATTTTGGAAACTTTATTTTAATTTTAATATGAATTTAGAGAATATTTGAAAATTAGTACATTTCTTATTCAACCAGAAATCTTGAAATTTTTGAAATTTTTTGAAGTATCACCCAATTAGACATTTTCTGAAAATTTTGAGAAGTTTCGAACATTCCAAAATTTTCAAAAGAAGTGAATCTTAAGAGCTCTTATTTTCAATTTGTGGATTCTTGAAAAAATAAAAATAAAAATTGGTTTTCTTTAAGCCTCTATAACTTAACTTTTTGTTGAATTTTGTTGATCTCAAAGTTGGCACATCTAAAAAATTTGTATCAAAAATACCTTCAGCTCCTACGTTTTATCTTTGATCATTTACACACAAAATTTGAAAATTATATTTTTTAGAAAACAATTTTTCTCACTGCCTTCAAAATGGTTTAGCCCGCAGGAAACTAATAAAATGTCGTTCAAAGTTAGCATTAACTGTTCAAAAATATTGGAAAGAATAAAAAAGGTGGGGTCTTTGCGAAAATATAAGATATTTTCTTCTTCGAATTTCGAAAACATGAAAACGTATTTTCTGGAAAACGTGATATTTTTGTTACAGAATTGAATTCTTAGCCGCAACCTTCTTTCGGAGCGGGTCCATCCCGAAGTAATTATAATCTAGAAAATATTCAAGGAGGATTTCTCAAATACACATATATAACTCTGTTTAAAAAGCAGATTGAGGTGGATCTGGCAAGGATTGGAAATAGAGTTGAAGCGGTTGATTGTAAAGTTTTACGATCTATACATGATATTCCAACTAAAAATACTAAAAGAACCTGCAACTACATGACCGTAGCCGATTTTGAAAGGATGCAGACAGACAATATTATAACCATCGCGATATATGTTAAAGAAGATGAACGTAAAGTACGAACACTTTTGGGAGCTAAGCTTCCACCACCACCGGGAAGAAATCCTTTCGAAAAAGGTTAATGAATATTACATAAGTTTTTGCTCTATCTAGAACATAATGCGATAATTTTGGGACCAAAGTTTGCACCTCTTATGGTATAATGTATTACCATATATAAATAATTTGAATAAATGCAGTAAACAGCACTATTGTTGCTATGACTAGGCGTACAAACAGTTCAACTCGTGACCATCTAATTTTCGAAATTTATATATGATTTCTATAATTTCAAGTCTGTTCAAATTAGAGGTTACTATTTCAAGTTGCCACAACTTATACTTTACAATCTTCAGTAATTTGGATTGAAAAATATATTAAAAGCTTCGAAAGATTAATTTCAAACTTTTTTTGAAATCGCAAACTCTTAATTTATTTTCTAGGTGATCCAAGAAATCTGCGACCCTACTTCACAAAATGGTATATCACTTATAGAGGCATTGACTATGAAGTGGAGGTTGAACCTATCTCACAAAACAATGTAGATATCAAGCTTTATGGTCGTCAAAATCTACGTCCAAGTGATGAAGAGATCAAGAAACATTGTCATGATTACCCCTCTATTCATTTTGGTGGTGTATACTTTTTGTTGTTTAAAGACAATAATCACATAGTTGAGGGAGCTGCACTTGACCCATTTTGGTCGCATCCACCGGGTGAAGAGTTTGAAAATCAAAATCCTCATATTAATCCACAGATACGTCCACAGAAAAATCATCCGTTAGAACCAATTCCTGAGCCAGAGGAAATTTTTGACCATCAGCACTATCTTGAACAATATCAACTTCTGGGCCAACAGTACCATTTTGAACCACATCATCATGCTTAAAAACAACAAAATCTTTACCAAAATCCATATCCATACGGACATCAAATAGCTGACCCAAATCAATTTCCTTAAAATCCACCTGTTGATCTAAGTCAACATAACCCACAGCAAGGCTTCGCTTTATTGTGAAGTGAAGTTATAAAATTCAATAAGAAAAGCCAACTATTTTTGGTTCAGAATTAATCTAGTTTTATCAAAAAATTCTACTACTTAGCTGAAAATTAAATTATTTTGTTCAAACGTCAACAACTTAAATAAAAATTCATTTGTTTGGTTGAAGATTCATTCATTTTAGTTCAAAATGTATCTATCCATTATCAGAAAGTTAATTTTTTTAGGGATTTTAAGAAATTAAGAACGATTTTCAGGGATTTTAAGAATACAAAAGATTCCAAAGTATATCCTAGGGTTTTAGAGCATTTCACAAGATTTAACGATATTTTTCAGGATTCAGGAATATTATGAAGAATTTTAAGGGATTAAACGGATTTTTCATTTCCTTTAAAATATTTCACCGTAGTTTACTATTTTCTAAAATATTTTAGGAGATTCAATAAGATTCCCGCTGATTGTAAATATTTTGATGTATTGTGATGTGATTAAGAGATTTATTCAAGGATTTAAGAAATCTCGTGAGATTTTTAAATATTTCGAGGATTCAAAATATTTTCAGAGATTTTAAGGAATTTCAGAAAATTTTAAAGAATTATAAGGAGTTTTATGGGATTTTGAAGGTTTGAGAGATTTCAAGGATTTTCACAGTTTTTCAAGAGTTCTAAGGAATTTAAGAGATTTTTCAATATTTCATAGGATTTCGAAGGATTTTTGAGTAAAAAAAAGTACGGCGGACTTCAAGGATTTCTGCCTACGAAACCCTTAAAAATGCTAACAATACAATATTCTCCCCTTTCGTTGTAGGAAAAATGTTTAAAATAGAGTATCTGACCCTCTTGAACGTAATTAAGATATTAATCAAAATGCTGAAACTTCAGAAAGTCCCTCATTCAATTCAGAAATAAATTAAATACCAAAATCTCCTTTCTTTCGGTTAAAAAAAAATGGTAAAAATAAAAAATTCTTTTCTTCTATCATAAGAAACATATTGAAAATAAAAAAGCAGCCCTGCTGCAACTTAATTAAAATATCAACCAAAATGTTTGAAATATAAAAAACTCCCTTTTGAATTCAGCAAATGATAAG